>VOMN01093297.1:0-20286 GCA_014899125.1 Orchestia grillus
GAGCATGACTCGATGTGTTTTTCTGCCCACAGGAGTGTACCGGCCGGAGGCCCATGGTCCAGAAGGAACATGAGTCCTCACTAAACAGAAACAAGATGAAGAACTGAAATGTCAAGACCAGGGTCAGGAAAGCATGGCACACACTCATCACCTTGCTTGCTTATGCTCGGTAGCTTGGTGACGACTCGGGACTTGGTCAACCTCGACAGAAACGTTATGTCAGCTCGGTCAACTTTCTAGCAGCTCGGAGCTTCGTCATCCTTCTATCAATTCACAGCTTTGTCAACTTTCTGCCAATTCAGAGTTTTATCAACTTCAATAGAAATCTTGTGTCAACTCGATCGACGCTCTATGAATTAAAAGCTTCGTCAACTTTCTATCAACTCAAGGTTTCATCAACTTTTTAACGATTCGAAATTTTGCCAGCGTCACACCAACTCAGGCAACTTGGTAAACTTTTTGTTAACTCAGATCTTTGTCATTTTCAGCAAAATTCTCATGTTAAACTCTGTGAACTTTTAGAATATTCGGTGAACCTCTTGTTAAATCGTTCAACTTTTATCAACTGCGAACTTGGTCAACTTGAGTAACATCGTCAACTCTGTCAATTTTTTTGTTAACATAGAGCTTCGTGGACTTCAGAAGAAACGTTAATTCAACTTAGTTAACTTTGTATCAACTCAGTCAACTTGATCCCATTTTTAGTAAGCTCGGTCAACCTTTTGCTCAACACGGCAAACTTTCGTCAACTCGGCACTCTGTCAACGTCAACAGAAACGTCAAGTCAATACGTCTGTGCTACTCAGGGGCGTTGAGGGTCACAGCTGGTATCTCCAAAAGGCTAAAGACCTTTACGAACATTTGCCTACGGAGCATCCTTTACATCAACTGGTGAGATAAGAATGACAAGAGTACCCTGTGAGAGCGGTCAGGACATAGTACCATCATGCATCAGACTGCTGTTAGAAAGAAATGGTCGTGGATCGGAGGCACACTTAGTAAACCTGCAGACTGCAGCGCAAAACAGGCACGCATGAGGAACACCCAAGGAAAAATAAAGGTTAAAAACCCAAGGAAACCACAACAGCGGCCCTGTGATGGAGAAATCAAGATGTGTGGCTTGACCTGGGCAGAAATCACGAAGGCTGCAGACGACAGAGGTCTCTGGAGGGCCGTGTCTGAAGCCCCTGCTGCAGGCGACGGAAAATATCGCAACGTAACTTCATCGATTCACGTCCGCTGGCGTTGGGGCTCCAGGATTCAGACATGTTTCTAGCGTGGTATTCTCCCCGTTTGTAAACTAAAGTGAACGCTTTGTTTGTGAGATTTTGATCGATTTACTCAACTAAAATTCAGATTATAGTGATCTCACTGTTTTTTACTAGCGTGTTTGATAAAATTTTGCCTACGTATCGAATTACAGCTGTATTTTAACCAGCAACTGGAATGTTTCATCACTAACCTCAGCATTGATGCATTCTTTTTCAAATATCAAGAAATTATTTATGAAATTCTGAAATTCAGAGTGAAGTTCTGAGTTATTTTTCACTGTGAAATAACCTAATGTGTGAAACGGCAACTCTATTTAATTAATTTGAAAAATTAGAAGTATAGCCCTTATAAGTCAGTGAATAAATTTTTAAGAGATCATCCAGAGAGATTGAAACGTGCACAGCTGCAAAAACAACATAACAAGATTGTTCAAGGATGTAACATTATGTACAGTAATCTGAACATCATAACAATATTGTTCAGGGATATAACATCATGCATAGTTGTGAAAACATCAAATAAGATGTGTCTATCATCACATACCGTTTCACAACATGTCATAACATAACGTAACGTGAAGGTGTAAATATTTTAGCACAAAGTAAACATCATAACAAGTTTGTTCAAAGAGATTACATATTGTACAGCTGAGTAATCATCATAACGAGATGACTAATTCAGTAATGACTTTTTCTCCCTACAAAGAAGCCAACGACGACCGCACAATGTATGATAAATTTATTAGAAAGCTCTGCTAAAAATACAATTTTGATGGTCACGTACCTGAACTTCACACGTGCCTGTACTTTTCAAAGCTACCCTAGCTCTCTGTCGGTGGAATCCGAGGCTCAAAAAATATCATTTCAACTCGAAATGAGCGGAATACCAAGTATGTAAATAGCAAGTCATTCCGTCGCAAATTCTACGCTAGTAAACATTGTGGAACAATATTCTTAGAGAGCGATTGAAATGCGATAGTTTTTCATCTGAAAGTTTATTGGTAAAGCGACTTCAACGTTAGAAAATTTCAGCTTACCTGAGCCACGGGCCATGCTTTTTTTTGAGCGGAATATATCATCCTGGCCCGATTCGCGGAAGGGTATTTCCGATCTGTGTGTGAACTGGCAACTTTTTCAGTGGCAGAGCCCAAGCTTGTGAAGGAGTTGTGAACCTGGCAGAAATTGGTCCATGTCGGTGTGAATGGCAGGTATATATATATTTAATGTCGGTCTGTGTTCATTGTAACTTATTGTTCATTGCAGGTTTATATTCATTGCAGGTTTTCGTTTCTGGGAGGCTGTTCAGGGAAACAAGAACCTTGGCAACGTAAACGTAGAAACTTCACTTAGAACTCACCCTTTTCTTAAAGAAGAACTTACTCAACGGTCAGGTCTGGAAAAACTGCCTCAACTTAGACTACTATTAAGCATTTTAAACTCGATTCTCTGGAACGTACTTAAATGCTCTAGTTGCTCCACCTTCGAAACGAGAAGCGCTGGAAGAATGCCACGTCTTTTGAAGCGTTTCACAATAGGAATTTATCCTTTTTCGAAGAGAAAACCATATGAAGTCAATTTTTCCTCGCCAACCGTGAATTCAGTCGCACGTAAAACCATTGTAGATGTATTTTATGGTCGCTTGCATTTTCAAATTCTCATCGATGGTAAAATCGAACATTTTCTGCACGTATTCACCTAGAAAATACGAGCCTGTTTTTTCCAGTTGTGGCTGTTTTTTTCAAAGTTACCACACAATAAATACGTTTTTGTCTGATGTAGATGATTTTGTAAAAATGAGAACTCGTGTAGTGAAATGGATGTCAAGTTTCCAAAATTGTGATTGCGTGGGAAACAATTTTTTTCTGGTTGAAATTTTTTCCTGTAAACAAAATCAAAACAGACTAGGTTTTGATTCATTGCATATGATCTTTTTGATTTTTGATGTAGCTTCTATACAACCACTTTTTGTGACATCAGTGTCAGAACAACTCCATTACTCGTCCAGTAACACACGAACCATTTTTGTGAAACTCTTTCGCGCTATTTTCAGTCCCCCTCTCCAAAAAAAACATTTTCTCTAAAGCTGTGCGCATTGTTCAAGCATTGCTTCTTTCCAAACAATTTGTAACACTTAGAGAACCAATCTCTGCAACCAACATGTCATTTTCAAGGCAAGATGCCTTTTTAGCCTCAGCGAATTCAAACTGTAGCCGTTTTTCATCCACGAAGCAAAGACCATTTTTTACAGAGCATTTCAAGAGGACCAGACCCTGTACTACGGCCATAGATTATCGACAAAGACGGTAAAGAGATTACAGGTCATATGTTATGCCCCGCGGCGCACATGGTCGGTAAACATTCGGCAAGAAAGCCTTACAGCCTCGAATGCCCAAAATTACGACTTCACTTTATTGAAAACTTCATAATTCTTCATCGACTATGCATGAATCTTCTGTGTTACAGCGCTGAAATAACACAGTGGGAGGGAAGCAGCGGTTAATTTTGAAAATTTTTCTACGAGCTTTATCCTTACCCGCCACGTGTGGGCACAGGTTAATTCTGTGTTTTTAAATTGCTTTACTAAATCACGTGCACGGTAGTGAAGAAGCACAACACTTCTGCACGTGATCGTTCAAAGTTATAAATTGTGGTACACTTAATTTCGTTTTCTGAGGAAAACAAACGAGCAAAAAATGTATTTTAGAAGATTCGCATTATAAATTCAATTCAGTTCTGAGATTATAAATCACTTAAGTATAATGTAGCCCCAGTGGAATGTGTTCCGTATATTTAAGTAAGGAAATTCAGCCTTGAGAAAGCTCGGTTTTTCTCTTCCGATTTCCCCGACCAAGAATATGAACCCAAATTGTAATCTCATATTAAATTTTCAAACAAAGTTCAAGCAATTGCCATGTGTAAATACTACTTGAAAGAAGAATGCACCATCTTTATTGCTGCATTTTCCCTTCCCAAAAATTTTTGGAAAAATCTATTCTTCGAGGATCAGTGACCGACTCACTCACAATATATAGCATTCAAAAACCAAATGTTGAAAACATAAGTTAAAATGATAATACTGTTATCAAAAGCTACGGAAATAATTTTAAGAAGGATGATAACACCGACTGTACCGGCAGAACTGCCCCTATGCGACACAAGGGCTCCGGCGCATCGCTCTCTAGAGGGTTTTCGCGCATGAGTACTACAGTTATACCCCTTTTTTTAGTGTATATTTTGAACTTCACAGAGAAAAATTATTTTGCAAGCGATTATTGTTTATTGTTCTAACAATATCGCTTGCAATTTGTCTCATGCGAAACATCGAATAGTCATTAAATTCATAAATTAAATATAGTTTATTTTCAAAAAGAAGAAGGGATTACCCATGAAGAATAGAGGTTAGCAATCATCTCAAGTTGCCATAGATAAATTTTGAAAATTTGACAAGAACGCATGTAAAATATTCTACGCTTATCATAAACACGCATAACGTTATGACGCGCATAAGAGTACTGCCTGTACATTTCGCGTTATAACGCGTATGAGAGTGCTACCTATACATAAACATGGTCCAAGACCAAGTGCTTAAGATCTTTGGTGAAACTCAATTACTTTGGATAATAATCTAAAATTTGATAATCTTCACCACTTTCCGCTGAACGATCGGCTACCAAATTGAAGTTCTTATCTCGGAGCTTCAACGTGATTCCCAGCTTTAATGTTCAGGTTGTGGTTTTTCTGACTGAAAACGCAAAATTAGTCACATACCTTGTGTTTGACCTATTTCGGAGCAAACGGTATTTTTCTTCCTTTCCTTTCAATTGGGCATACTTCTGCATGTAGTCAATGATCGTATGAGCATCTCTCATACAGCTTTGAGTACTGTTACACAAATGCAAAGAAAGATTCAGTTATGAATATGTGATTAGTGCAATGTAATACACTTGAAAACTCAAACAACAACGCCATGTACACGGGAAGTTCTGCTTCCCTGGAGACACCTTCACCAAAAAATCCCTCCGTGGCCCATTGGAAGCAGAAAAAAACTCACTTTGTGGAAATCATTTTGTGGTTGCGGTCAGAAGACTGGCAATTAAGGCGAATTAATAGGGCCTTCTGACACTTATTATTTCCGGAGAAAAACACACACGCCATCCCAACCAGATATTGGGGTCGCAGTGGGTAAGGCAGTCCTCGGTCTGTCCTAGAGTCTCTACCCTTGATGCAGCGTGGAAGAACTGTTCGGTAAGGGCCATTCCAAATAATTATTGGCATTTGGGCTCTGTCGCTCTCCAGTTTTAACCGCTTAAAGGGGAAATAGCCTCATCGGAACGAATCAGTGGTACTGAATTAAGCGTTAAAGTAACATCAGTCTATCTTTCTCTCTTGAAAAAAACATTCTGCTCATCCAACATCCACTTTTTCCAGACGACTTTAATACTCAGTGAATCAATTTGCAAAATTACACAAGAAAACTCATACATAGAATCTCGACTTGGTAGAGCGTTTTGAGCGGTGTTTAGTCGCTGATTCATTTAATTAAAGAGAGTATGCATGTATAGAGCCAGTATATCATTTGTTTATCTCGCAAACATCTGGTGTCAGCAAACTCTCGAAGCGGGTAGATTTGCTTTTTCGTAATTTTCCTTCATACTAATAAAGTATTTTGACGTTTGAACAATAAATGCTAAAATGACGGAAGTTCAAACTCGTACTCATCATTGAAACAGCAAGTGGCTCGAACTTAAAATAAGAATGAGTAAAGATTTTTTAACAAGTGCGTCATATGCATGTGCATCGATTCAAATAATACAATCTATAAAAATGCAACCTTTTTTAAACATGCTAATAAAACAGCAATCAAGAATAAAATGAGTGAAATGGTTCACAAAGATGTAGCCTATTTTTTAAGCCGACGAGTAAAACAGGAACCAAGACAACAGCTGATGGTTAAACAGTTAACCGCTGCAAAAGTCACTCGAGAGTAATCGTGATAATCGGATAAACATCTCGCTTATCCTATCCCCACATCAATTTTTGCGCCAACTCCAAACTGAATTGTGGTTTAACGTTCAACCATTCCTTTACATTGCAAGTTTGCCATCTACTTCTGTGCGCAAATTTTTCTCACTATTTTATGTGCATTGAGGTGAGACTTTATAAGCACTTAATGTTTACAAAAAAAATTCTTATCCTATAGGGCGACCGTGGAAAACCAACTCAATTGAAAACATAGGGTTACTTGATCTCGAGTGGGGACCCGCGTGCAAGCCCATAAAAATGTGAATACATACTTATTTCCAGCAAGTACCTTACATACACATGAGAGAGCTAATGATCACTCGATCGTGTGGTGTCTATGTAGTACAACATGGCTATTAATCAATTTCAAAGTGCTGAAGTTACGGTCATCCATTTATTATTCCAATTTCCTTTTAGAAGCACAAACTGTTAATTTAGGACCTGCAATTTCCTAGGGCGATTTTAGTCTAAGAAATCCAGTTACGACGCAAGTTTCACCAGTCATACTTCTCACTTAGCTCGAGATTATTACGTAGCTGAGAACCGTGTCTTACATATGTGGAATCCGGAGAACAAATAATCATTAGTTACCCAAATAGGTCATACGCACACCACTTTAACCATGACAACACCCACCTTATTTCAGGTCGTGAGAACAATCCCCCGCAGCTTTTCCTTGAGAAAAGAACCATTACATCAGTTTTCTGGTACCGGAAGCCTGCGCACATCGCAAGCAGCTCGCAACTTTAGCACCTAACTCAGTCCCTCGTCTTGCCTTTATCTCGACGCCTGGCAACGAGCGCCCTCCAAACACGCTTTCAAAGATAAAGGCTCTTGAGCAAGAAGGCATAAAAGAGCTCGGATCTTGTCTTCGAGAATGTATCGAGTTACTCCTTCGCAATATGAATCGTAAAAAAATCTCGTAAGCGTAGACGACCCTCCAAATTATTTATGAAAGTGAGTAAGCACAACGGTAGCGACCGGAGCTTTATCGAGACAAAATTCTACTGCACGGTCGCAGCAAAAAGTGAACTGTGCATTGCAAGTTTCACTAATAAAATAGGAAGTGTTTATTTATGTTACACTTGTCTTTAAGTGTATGTTGACAGATAATTTTTAAAATAGGTAATATGTCACAAGATATTTAAAATAACTAAGAAAAATGTTTTTCGTTTATAAACACAGATTGCAAGCACTTATTCTTCTCTACATGCATATCTAGATAGCATATCTAGATAGCATATCGATATCATCTTCTTCTCTACATAGCACCCATACGTCTTTAGGTATATTTCCTTGGTGCAGCTACTTGCATTACTGCGAATTTCAATAAAAGATGAGCAGCTCGGTCTGACTCACCAATGCAGCATGAGGCTGAGTAGACGGGGCTCTTGTGGCTAAACAGTGGAATGCTGGCTAACCAGAATTGTGACTAGATGTGGCCAAACAGTGGAATGCTGGCTAACCAGAATTGTGACAAGATGTGACCAAACAGTGGAATGCTGGCTAGCAAGAATTGTGAACAGATGTGACCAAGCAATGGAATACTGGCTAGCAAGAATTGTGACCAGATGTGACGGAACAATGGAATACTGGCTAGCCTGAATTGTGACCATATGTGACCAAACAATGGAATGCTGGCGAACCAAAATTGTGACCAGATGTGACCAAACAATGGAATGCTGGTTAACCAGAATTATGACCAAATGTGACGTGAAGGAACAATGGAATACTGGCTAGCCAGAACTATACCAAATATGACGGAACAATGGAATACTGGCTAGCCATGAGCCTGAGTAGATGGGGTTCTTGAGACCAAACTTTTGAATGCTGGTTGGCCAGAATGTAATGCTCGTTTTAAGTAGAATTCGACAAACGTTTTATTCAACCTCTTCACACCCACAACTCACATCTTGCTCTTAGCTGCTCAACTGGATACGTGGAGAACTTCTGAGGATTTAGATAGTGGTAAGTTAACTGCTACTCCCAAGTAGAATTAAGAAAGATTTATTTTACTGACAAAGTGAATTCTTTTATTCCGTCTACGTACCGCAGTCGATGTGCAATCTGGCTTCAATACGTTCGTATTGCATGCATTTAATATGTTGCTTCTCCTCACTTTACAACATATTTCTTACTAATTGAAACTATACGCGGAAAATTGGGCTAATATTATACATTCTAGCGTCACGTAAAAATGGTATGTCAAAATACCATCAAAATAATATCTAACGGTGATATCCATCCATGATTTGCGCGTTTTACGATGCATGAATCATAAATGAAGCAGAATTCTAAATCGGAGTCAGCGCTGCGAATTCATAGGAATTTGTTTTTATTTTACTTTCGTGAAATCTCTCCCCGCTTAGAAATACAGAGTAACGAAATAAAATGTCCATATTTTGATCATGGCAGGTTTTGTCGCAACGCTATTTGTGTTCCTGGTCGCAGGGACGGAAGACTCGGCCATTTAGCGTCATGGCGACGGAGCTCACATTTCGACCACATCTTTGCCTCCAATGTGTGGACGATTGGTGCTGCTAATCAATTCACTTACATGTGTGAGCGACTACTGTATGATGGATCTGAATTTGATTTTATAGAGGTAAATATTATCTTTTTCGTGGGTTAAAATACTCTCGCTGAATGATTGTATGCAGTTATTATTGCCGTATTTGGGGCGTTAGGAGTAAAAAATATCAATGATAAAATAATAAGCAGTAGTGTTTTGCATTAGAAGTTTACTTTGTAACTCTAAGTTTCCATATTACAGTTGAATACCCGAGTTTAGACATGGATATAATTATAGATATACAGTAAAGTCCAACACGATCTCTGAAGGTAAAAATCTATACTGAAATACATGGGCTAATTCAAGTGACGTATTGCTGAACTCTAGCGATCACGACTGAGACCCTGGAGGGGATTTAAAATACGTAGTTTGTTGTACAGGATTCCACCTTTTACTAATACAATTTTCGCAAGAACTAGACGGCACAAATTGTCCTGTCGGACTACAACTCTAATTTAAATTATAAATGTCTCATCCTGTTCAATTTGTAACAAGTTCAACTATCTTACGTATCAGAAAATTAAGGTTGTACGTTCTAAATTCAAAATTGTACGTTTTGAACTTAGAGAGATATTCCTTAAAATTACGCGATAATTTTGGTTAATTTTAAGTTTTGATACTTATCTCCGAATTAAAAAACACAATTTGAAATTTTATTTCGACTTTTTCACTTAATTTCAACCCTGTAGTCTTACTGTTTGAAAACCCGATTGTATCATACTTTTTATGTGACTGTTTTCGAAATTAACGATTTTTCTTTCTTTCTTTCTTTCTTCCTTTCTTTCTTTCCTTTCTTCTTGTATGGAGCGAGAAAAGTTTGCCTTTTTGACTTCAAATGTACCATTTTTAAAACTGTGGAATGATCTAGTGTCGAAAAAAATACATTCAGCAATTCAAGATGAAATAGCAACTGATTTGCTTCCCTTACTGTGTAACATACTTTTCACACCCTATTTATATTTTCATTAATTACTGTTTTGACTCGCTAAATTTACATTTAATTAGAAAATGATGCTAACACAGGACTCCATGACTTTTTTCTTCTAAACAAGAGCGGTTATATACCTGTTCTCCCACGCTACCAAGGTATACCTGTTCACCCCCACAAACAAAATATACCTGTTCACCCCCCAACAAAATATACTTGTTCACCCCCTAACAAAATAAACCTGTTCACCTGCCAAAACAATATACCTGTTTACTCCCCTAACAAGCTAAACCTGTTCACCCCCTAACAAAATATACCTGTCCACCCCCCTAACAGAATATACCTGCTAACCCATGCTAACAAAACATGCCTCTTCACCTACACTACAAAATATTCATCGATGCGTTCTCATAGAAGAATGAACATTGCCATTTCGTCATATCTTTTGATCATGATTTGGTCGCTTTATGGTGACACATGCCTTCCGAAACCACGGAAGCAGATCGAACACGGTGTACTCTATACAGACGGCGGAGAGAAACGGTCTCATTCAACAGCTCGCGGAATAGGCGAAGGCACACCATGCACACAAGTCGGCGGCACCCCAGTGTGGCCGGGACATAAAGGCTTTTCAAGGTATTCAAAATATATGTAAAACAAGTTCGCATCGCAAACTGAGAGAAGATCGAGGCTTGAGTTATGTACATATCGTGTACTCAGTCTAACTTACTTGCAGGGTTTTGTACATATCGTGTACTCAGTCTAACTTACTTGCAGGGAGATGGACAATTTTGGCCTCCCGAAGGAAGTATGCGCTCACGCTACCAAAACTATAGACACCGCGGCCAAAAAGCTGGGCAGGGGGACATGGCTAACAGAGCTGCAGCGGCCGAGGCGGAGAGGGATCTGACGCTGGCGCCGCTCATTTGCCAAAAAAATACACGGACGGATCCGGGACAGATCGCCCCTCACATGTTGGAAGAAGGGACGCAATCTGGCGGTACTCAGATAAATAGCTTCCCTCTTCAACAATAACGATGATTAGAATGATAACAATGACGACAATGGTGACAATGATGACAATGATAACAAAGATAACAATGATAACCATGATAACAATGATAACAATAATGACGATAATGAACAAGAGTATGACTTGAAAACAAATCCATAACCCACGCGTGGACATTTAAGAAAACGGATTTAAATGTTGAAATCGGAAATTTCCTTACGTAGCTTATTGCAGCAACGGACAGTCACTTGTTACAAGACGATGTATCTGGATGAATTTTTTTAGTTCATATTGGATTGAGAATTTCTCTTAGCAGTTTTATTGAATAAGCTTAAAAAAATTTATTCGAATCAATAAATTTGCTTGTGTAATTAACGAGAACTAAATGTAAATCTCCAATTGCCTTTCTGTATTAATTATCGATTATTTAGATGCTTAAAACCAAAAATTTTTGCCCGTTGCCAACTTTAAAATATATGAAAACTTTTACGCTAAAGTTAATGCATTCAACGAATAATTTCATTTCAATCAGAACCTCACTACACTACGCATGTACATAGGCTCAATTTTATGGAAATTTAATGATGACGTTCACAAGAACATTTACTTAGGAAGTCATATAGCTACGTTGTAATTTTTCTAGAATTTTGAAAAAGAAATCTTCCCTTTTCAACGGACATGTTAACTAGTCGAAGTATTGATTTGAGAACCAACAACCTTAATTTACGGTATTTTATTACGATCAATTAACTAAACCATATTTTCAAGAAAATGATTTCACCAAAAAAATATCGGTATCCAAGCTACACGTTTCATGCAAGCTTCCTTTCCTTCGCACACGTTGCTGACAGCAGAATTTGCAAGACATAATCCTGTAAATATTCCCCAAGTTCGTTAAGTAAATGATCTACAAAGTTTGGAAGAGATCTTAAGTCATGAATTTTAAAGGACTGCGTAAGAGCCAGGATGATGTACGAGCTGTCTGGCGCCCTGAAGCATTGAGATTGTCGCATCTGCATATCCGGGACCCCGAGTTTGCGCATGGTAATAGGCTTCCAGATAATTGGTTATTTTATAAGAGGACTTTCAAGAGCACTCCGCATTCCTTTAGATGGGCGCTACGAATTAATCAAGGGCTAAACTTACCATGCATTTATGCAGGATTGGAGGAAACCCGACGCTGTGTATGCATGGGCTGAGCAGGGTGTTCGCTCATCAATAATCTGCGGCTTTATCCTTCGCCGCAAGAGCGACAGGACAGACCTGGCACCGGCTTGTACTTTTCAACGCCGATCTGAAAGATTTTTCGGCTCAAACATTGATGTCAACCGCCTGTAATTTGGGATCTTATCAAGCGATTTCAACTGAACCTGAAAGATTCTTTCAATTGGAATATGGATGCCCACCAATTCGTGCCCGTGCCTTTCAGGAACGCACTTCAGAATGGTGCGTACGTACACTCAGGAACGGTCGTCCGACACCATTATCACACATTCTTGCATCAATGCCTTGCGTGAATTTCATCCTAGTCATTTAGCTCTTCTGAAGAGTAAACTAATCTCTTTCCTTGGAATATTTGTGCCGACAGCGACAGCAACAAAGAGTAGTTCAAATATAATCCAATGTTTTTAGTAAGTAATCAAGACTAATGTAAGCTAGTATTTTCTTCCCACACTGTCACCCTCAATATCAATCCATTTTAACTTATCCGCAGGGGCATCTAAAATAATCGATTACCTTGACGAACCAAGTATATTCATCGATTATTTTACCTACACACAGGGTGGCTCAGAGGTAACTGGCCCTTTAATTAGGATGCCACATTTAAATAGGATTTTACATAACTTGGTATCCTATTTACTCATCTGAACTTAAAGATTCAATCAAAGACACGATTAGCGGGGCTGAGCATCCGGCCAAATATGCTCCGGCCCTCATCAGACTCTGATGAGGGCAAGAGCATATTTCACCGGAAGCTCAGTTCCTGCTGATCGTGCCTTTGATCGAGTCTGTCAAAGTAAATTCTTTACAACATGTACATGCGTAAATATTTGGTGTGTAACACTTTTCACCTGCCACCATGGAGTAAATGCGGCAGTGTCGTAGATAGGATACTGAATATCGCATCGTAAATTAGTGATAACTATAAGAAAGCAGAAACTCTTATTTAAAGAATAGGACGTGACAGCATTTTGGTTTGTTTTTTGATAATTGACTTCAAAACTTGTTTAATAGAATACATCATGGCAGTATTTTGGTTCACATAGTTTATTTATGGATAGTTGACTTTGAAGGATGCAACGAAAAGCAGCTTTACTACAAAAAAACATTCATCTTAGAAATAAACTATGATAAATCCCGTCATTTTTGGCAAGGAGCGTCTACTAGCACGTAATTTATTGGTTGGCATCCTTCTGTCTAGGAAGACAATGGGTATTGAGCCTTGAAGTAAGGTAATATATGGAGCAGGTAATATAAAATGCAGAATTTATATGTTTCATTGTTCGTTGCTTGCGTACAACCATTTATTTGAACACTGAAGGAATTAAAGAGGAGAAAATTCAAGGGTCAGGGACTCTCCGGCACGTGTTAATCAGCAAGACTGAGTCACAGAGCGCAGTCCGTATCAGTGATACAGATTTTGCATCACTTCACACGAGATTAGCAGACAACTTTGAAGGCATGACAATATTAAGTTCCCGAAAAAAATAACCGTATTTCTAGGCGTAAGTTATTGATGATGTTTCCAGGCGAACCAAGTTAAGAGATCAGAAAGGGAGTAGGGCGGGTAGATTGCTTATGGGTACCGGAAAATCGATGCCCTTCTGTTTTCGATTGTCAATATAGTAGGGATAAATGAAGCGAAATCTCTCATGTGTTGGAAAAATTTCTATTATCAAGTATGCGGCATTGCTTCGTCAAAATTATCCTCGTATACATTTTTACTTGCATCTAACCTATACGAAAGTAGGAGGAGAGAAGTGATTTCCCGCCTCACACTGTGGCAATTACATAAAAATATAACAAAACTTCCTAAAGTGATATCGTGAAAACAAGACCAATGCAGCGATTTACACAATTTGAGACACTGTTGAGTTACCTCAGCTGTCGCTAGGCCTTGGGAACTTCTATCTTCAGTGCCCATTGTGCTTCTTTCCATTTTCATGCTTTCGTCGCTGATTTTCTTTATACTTTTCTTCCTCTTCCTTCTTAACTTGCTGTTTCTAGGTACAGGAGACCCTGTGTTGTGTGTAGATTCCCCGTTCTTCAAAGTCCATGCTGAATGATCCCTCTACTACTACTAGCGATGTACCTAATTTTAAGCCCTAGTTTAATCGATTATCGCCCTTAATAGGTCAAGAAATGGACTGTCATTTTTTCAGCGAGAAAAGAAAGAAAGGAAAAAGAAAAGAAAAATTGAGCCTGCCCTGTCCCTTATCTCTCTGTGTACTTATCTAGTGTTACATGTTGAAATGCATCCCATTTGGAGTAAATTCTCGGAATGGGGGAATTATATCTATTCGTAGGACAATGTTGAACAATAGGCGTACACCGATACTTTCTCCTATACCCTCTTCAGCTCATAGTTGTTAATCGATCATGCGAAACGTTCAACATGTTCTCGAACATTTACGTCATTTTATATTACCAGCAGCGCGGCTTCTGACTGGAAAAGGAAATTAGTCTTCACACTCCACATTTATGAACTAATTCGAGCCAGGAGTTCATGGGCCTGCCGTTCACATTTATTCATTCAAAGTTTGTACTTCCTCCATCTCATGAGCGCCGCGGCAGTGGTAACTGTTTGTTCGTGATGGTCCTTTATAGCATTTGCGAGTGCGTGAAATACAGCTACAGTTTACTTAGAGAGTTTATGGATGCACTGCAATGATTGGTTCTGCATCGAAGTGACCCAACGCCCTGCAAAAGCAGCCAGCGACCACTTCGAGGTACGAAAAAAGGATGACCCAACTTTTCACAGTTCTCAAAGACTACAATCTTAGAATAGTGATATACGCAGTGCGCATTCACTATTCTAATAGAATACATAATACAATTATGCAAGCTGTCGTAACATTGAATGCATGTAGCGAACGCTGGACCAAAACTAGCGGTGTCATATCATACGAGTACGGAAAGCTCCAGCGGAAACTAGCAGATGGAATTCCAGGACCAAAATTTCACGGCCACCAGATTATGTATTAGGTCTCACTAACGAGTTAAAATAAATGCACGTGAAAATTAATATAGACTCGGAATTTTGAAAATATTCGATTGCAGCTTATGGTATCCATACATATACTTTTTCACTACGATGGAGAACAAAATCGTTCTTTCTCTCCATTTGTATTAATCCACTGCTCTTTCCTCCTGTTAATTTGAGGTCTTGACAAATTCGCTCTCACTTATGCATGTTGACATTATTCATGGACAGACGTCATATGCTTACGATGAGGAGAGACTAGTACAAACACCTACACAGGTGTTTTCTTGCGTCTAGATTTATTAAGCCATTTTGATATCTACTTTGAGCAGTGCACGGAATGCAAAGGGACTTCCAGAACTTCACATCGGCCTCGAGGTCGACAGGACGCGGCTGGCGCTGTGTGCAGTGAGTGGTCTTCTTCTTCCCTTGGAAGTAGCTCGGGCGCCTCGTCCCGGGCCACACTCGTGTGCGGCCTTTTCAGGAATGTAGCGTTTATTCTCCCTTTCTGAAGCGAAGCACTCTGCCTCGGGAGTAGAACCCCGTGCCTGACAAAGAGGCCTTCACGTTGACATTTGGGCTATGGAGTCCACTTTCTCCTTGCAATACCGCTCAAAATGTCGAATCCCTGCCACAGTTATTGGACACGGCACATCATTGCAATCATAGCTGTGCATGAAATCATACAATCATTACTGTGATCATAATCGTAACGAAATGTAACTTGTGTGCTTCTACACTGCCCCTCCGTAACGTAATTGTAACGTATCGCAAGCAACGTGAACGCGTCTATACTGCCCCCACGTAACGTAATTGTAACGTAACGCAACGTAACGTGCACGCGTCTATACTGCTCGACGTAACGTAATTGTAACGTAACGCAACGTAAGGTGCAAGTGTCTATACTGCCTCCAAGTACAGTAATTGGTTGCGATTGCAGCAGACAAAGAACCGTCATAGGTTTCCAATACTCATCAAAGATCTAGAGACAGAATTCAGGTGCATGAAATACATTAATGAACCCTTGCATTAGCTTCTTATGCTGGTCTCGGTAATGACGAAAAAGCGACATAACTTTCATTCTGTTATGCTGTAATAGAAAGATGATTTCATCGCTATCGCGGACCAGAGAGCCAAGTGTTCACCAACTACTCAACAATGGCGTCGATTTGGAAAGTATGAAGGCATTGTACAAATTAATACATTCGAGCTATTGGAGGATTGGAAATCAAATTTTTCAACACCAGTAAATGCTAACGTTTTGCCGTTGAGGTAATTGAAAAGTATGATTATATTTTCATAGATGAAGATCTTAAATGCTCTGCTAGCTTCCAGCATTCTTACACTAGGCAGGAAAGGGAAATAATAGTAGTATCTCTAATTGATCTTCGAATTACTTCATCCTGAAGTATCGAGCTAACAACTTGGAGGAGAATTTTGTCGTGAAAGCGCATGTAGCATTTAAATATTACTTACATTCGCTTTGCGTTCAACACGATCTTCTCAGATCACCTTGTGAAACCATCACGAGCTGCAAAGCCATAATTTTCCCGCAACAATTTTCTACCTTCCCTTTTTCTAATTAAAATTGAGAACGCCAACGCTTAACTCGTCACAACACTGAGCCATTTTCTTTCATATTTGTACTGAAATTCCATTCAACTTAAAAGGATATGAGCACTTTACATGACAAGGAGGCAAAAAGAGAATTAAAATTGACTACGTATTAGTCGACAATTGCTTAACATAAACTAATCCCGCAAATGAATGCAGAAATTGTTCTCTTAAAACGCTCACCTTATGCGAAGTTTATTTGAAGCACCGTCACACGGGCATACATTTTGACACGGACATGTTTTCACACGGGCACGTTTTCGCACGGGAGCCTTGTTACACGGGCGCGTTTTTACACGGGTCCATTTTCACACTGACTCTTAAGCTCTACACTTGTAGAACTTCAGAGCTGCGTGAAGTTAAAAGCTCAATGGCCTGAATTGTTCAGAAGTCAAATCTAAGATTCGCATGAATTTGGCCGCACGAGTAGAACGGAGCCCAACGTAATATGAAATTAGATCTTATGCATTGCTCGGTTCAGGAACCTATTGTGGGAGACCTGCCCTTGTAAAATGCATGGGCTTAACACCATGACATTTTTTTGCTCGCATTAGCTTCGCTGGAGACGAACCAACAAAGAAAACGCGAGAAACAATGACTGAAATTGATAAAATCTTTCTTTTCAGTTCATTTTCGTGTGCCTCAAAGTATGATGCAGTCTTCCTTAAAATTAAACAAAGACGAAGTCGTGCTTGCGGATTTTACTGCGGTTTTCACATCTCACTAAAAATATGGCAAATTTTTCTCCAGAGTTGACAACTGGACTGCACTGAAATTCGTAGGTGCAAGATATGACATACCGCACAGTGAAATTGATATCAGCTACAATGGAACGACGGCCAAACTAAGCAAAATATAAATTATAACAAAAAAAGCTTCATTTCACACGGAGACTCACCTGCCCAAACACGCTCCTCTTAAATTTCAAGGTCTATGTGTTTCTTCGAGCCTGAGTTTGTATGAATCATTTCGGCAACTTTGCAAATGGAGATAATTTTTAACAATACATTTTTTCTGGATTCTGTCACGAATTCAGTCACAAACGCGCTGATTCTTTCAAAATGAGAGCAACTGCACAGAATATGCTTAGTGCACCCAGCTCTTCCAAAATCAGAAAAGAAAGAAAAAATGCAGTACTTTTCATTCGTCACGGCCTGTCATCAGGCAAGTTTTTTTTAGGTTACCAAAATAAATTCGCTGGATGATTGTATTATAAAACCACCTCCTTCAGACTGGCCTTAGTATTACGTCAATATACAACTCACGCACACGTCTCTGTTGGAGTTCTTACGCTAGCGTGAGCATTCGCCAGAGTATTACAGTACATAAGCCTCGGCTGAGCCACCAAAAAGCAACGCCATCATCATTAAAAAAATTAAAAATCACGATTTTGAACAGGACGACCGAAAAAGAAACAAGTTCATCACCTGAAGCCAAGAATTACATGAGGTTCACGAGTCGTGCACGGACTCGACGATATTCAAATTCTTCATAAACGTTCGCACGCGCTAAATTTACAAAAAAAAATTAGAGCAGCAAGACGTAAGAACTTCGGACAGAAAGCCGCAATGCTACAGCGCAGCTTTCCTCATTAGCAAATGATAACAGAATGCGGTCTCTCATCCACGAACCCTTGCAATGAACAAAACCTGCCCGAAAAAATTCAATGATGACGGACGGTCAATGATGAACTCTGGCACGAATAACTGCAATTTTCCAGACAATATGAACGAATCGACCATCTCAGCAGTGACTCAGCAAGAGAGTCTGTACAGGCAGGCAAGTCCTGCACTTCTGGCTTCACAAAGGGTAACCAAGAATGTGGAAGCATTACAAAGCGTAGGAGGTATTGATTTCCTCGGTAGAAATACAGACCTCGCTTCTTATGAAGTCTTTGGAGTGTAAGTCATCTTAATCGCCCGCTAGAAAAGTTATCCATTCTTTATAAAATCCCTCTTGACTATAAACAACGATTTCAGAGATAAAACTGACGAGTATTTTCGGTTTCAATTTGCAGGACTGAGCTGCTTATGTTCAGCCTATATTGTGTTGCAAAAGTAAAGAGAGGCATAAAAATGTATGGTACTCCGATAAACTCAATAAGAGGAAGTCAAAATGAGCTTTTAGAGTTCTTTCTAAAATATTTAAACAATCTTTTCGCCATTTCTTTTTCTAGTTTAAGTTTTCGAATGATAAAACCACACTCACTAACTTGTAAAAGAAATTCGGTCACGTAGGCTTATTAACGAGCGGATGAGTTCCCGGAATGAAATCCCGATTCGCTCGAGAAGGTCAAAGCAACTGTGGTATTTTTAGACACCCTTGCAAAAATGCGATAAAAAAAATGAAATCAGTGAAAAATGTGTTACGGGGAGGGAAGACTCAACTTAGTGGGCCTTCAAACGACCAGTCAATGTCTGAATACAGTGCCGGAAGACACCCAAATATTGCCATCGAATGCTAACTTTGCTTTCTATTCTCGAGTCAAGTCGGAGTCGAGGGGCTGTTGGTACAGTTAGCATTCGATGACAATGCTTATGTGTCATCCGGCGCTGTCTTTAAACATTGCACGATCGTGTGCAAAACCCTTCAGCCCGACGGCCGTGTATGATTGCATGCTCGTTCACCAGAATATCGGCAATGCATAAGAACGACATTTGATAAACTGGACAAAGACCCTGCACAAAAACCCCTCAATCAGCTCAGAATGGCCTCGCGAGCGTGAGACGCTTGAGGGAATTCTCATCATCAGAAATCTTGCCTCATTGACATAAAACTGATAATAGGATGGAAGCGTGCAACGCATTGGTCCAATCATAACGATATCGATAGGAAGAAATTCTACGTATCCCGACGTTTTTTGTCTCCATTTTTCGGTTTACCGATGAATCAGTCATGACAAAAACTGAGTCACGACGGCTCTCCTGCAACCAAAAAATTATGAATGATTGTGTGCGCCTGTCATGAGGGTCATAATGACCAGCGCAGCAGGCAATCCCGCTCTAATTCTCATCAAAGAAGAACGCATTATGTAGCAGTTCCAGGGCATTTTAGGCCAGTGAACTTAATTGCGACAGGAAATTGCTCTACTTCATTACTCTCGTTCATCACTTATGGACGAGTTCATAAATCACTTGGTGGTTATTTTCAAACTGACAACGGGGTCATGAATCACTTACTAGTCACTTTCAAACTGACAACAGGGTCATGAATGACTTACTGGTCACTTTCAAGCTAACAACGGAGTCATGAATCACTTACTGGCCACTTTCAAGCTGACAACGGAGTCATGAATCACCGGTTACAGCGTAGCTGACTATAGGCACAATAATTTCAAGCATAACGTTCATAACTTGATTATTGCTTAAGTTTAGCACTTTCCACAACAATCGTAAGATCATTTCCAGAACAGTTTGAGCCCCGAACCTTAGCACCTACGCAGCACAGACAGTCCAGGAGCTCATCGTGTCTTTCATTCATCGAACAGCAGAAAATATTAGATAAATTTATCAGAATGAAATTTTCCACTTTGGCTCGCGAGTTTAATCCTGAATGAAAACTTCCAGTGCTGCGCTATTTCTTCAGTTCTAACTCCTCGACTTCCCAGTTCAACTTTCCCGCTGGAGCATCTATATTCATCTATAATTTTCTCCATCCTAGTAT
>VOMN01093298.1:0-35322 GCA_014899125.1 Orchestia grillus
ACCCAGTACCCAGTACCCAGTACCCAGTACCCAGTACCCAGTCCCAGTACCCAGTCCCAGTACCCACCTGGTCACCTGTGTGCAGGCGGGCCAGGTTGGAGGGGTGGGCAGAGGCCGAGCTGGGCAGGGCCATGGCGTCCTCCCTGTCGTACATGCTGGTGCCCCGTGCTGCTCTACACCGCTCTACCGTCTCTTTTGGGGGTTGAAGGCCTCGTGAGCGCTCCTTCTCACTGCTCTTCACGATTTAATTCTCTTTTATTATTATTATTTTATTTTTGAAGGATTATGAACGCTCCTCTTCACTGCTCTTCGCTATTGAATGTTCTACTTTTATTATTATTATTTTATTTTTGAAGGATTACGAACGCTCCTTCTCACTGCTCTTCACGATTTTTCTATTTTTACTTTTAAAGATATTTTGACGTTTGCCTGCGAAATTACTAAACAGTTGTAAAAACAAAAAATGTTCCTTTGAGGCTGTGTATAGCGAGGGTAAAAGAAATAGGAATGTCTTTTTCTTCCCCCTTGTCACAGCTGTGGAGGTATTTATTTTGTATTATAGTATTTTTGAGTAGTTTAATAAACTCTGCTATATGTTGAAACGCACCAAATTGCTCCGTTGGGCAAGACTTAGATTGCTTAGTCCCAATTTAATGCCCAAGATTCGTCATGTAGATGCCATTTCAGAAAACGAAACTTAAATTACAACGCACGGAATTGAATGGAATTGAATTCATTTCAGAGAACGAGACATCAACTGCAACGCAAAGAATTGAATGAAATAGAATAGAAAATAACATCAGGAACGAACCGAGTGGTCCATTCTTGAGTCTTTACCTAAATCCTACGTCATTTAACTGTGAAATGAATACTTCGTTATTACAATCAACGTATCTTACATCTACGTAACGTCTGCTGTGCAGACTGAAAGCGAGGGCTCAGCAATGACGTTGTGTGATTAGTAATAAGTCTTCAGGTTTTGTTATTTATTGAACCTTTGTTTGAGTGAATTAGAGCTGCCAATTCACGCATCTTGATGATGCAGGATTTTGCATTGACTTCGTTTTCAATTTGCCCAAATTAACAGCGGCCGTTGGCCTAAATCTTCCAAAGGGGGATGCAAGTAGCCATGATGCACGCTGTTCGCTCCCATAAATTTTCGTTAGCGTCATAATCTGGAGATTGTGGGGTCCTCCTGCACGATCAAACAATCCCTCGTGCTCAGTGACTCTCTTCTAAAGGATACCCAGTCTGACTTTTCCGTCGAAGTGTCTCTCATTGTCCAAAATTTCGTCACTCAGGTATTCTCATTTATTATTTTATAAATTTGTGGATGGGGTGACGAAGGATTTCGACTGGGTGTGAGGGCGATGGATGAGCTCTGGGTTGAAATAAAGTTTCGCGTGTGGTCAGAGGGTCATCTCGGTTCACTTAGCTCGAGGATCATTTCATCTCCAGATTTTGACCGAATTTCCTGATTTACCATAATCCCCTGATTTTACCATTGTATCGAGATTTGAACCCTACAGCAAAATTCATTGGATGAGCTTGAGAGAAGACGCAGGGCCTCGCCGCTTCTTCCATCACGAAAAATTGTAATTTTCGGCCATAAAATATAGCAGTACAGCGATTGCAAAACCCTGTCCAATCAATGCCAAGTTAGGTGATTGTTATAATTTCCACAAGGGGGTTCAAGGATGGCTTAAAGTCTGATTTAACTTTTTATCATTACTTCTTACTTAAAGTTTTTAGTACTGGGCTTTAAGTATCTATGATTTCCATCCAAGTGACGACTTAGTTAAATCTCATGCAATATGTCCGTAGAGTTTTTTCCAAAAATCTCGGCCTCGTTGGTTGAAAAGAAAGAAAAAAAAAGAAAATGATTGAAATCAATTTAAAAGCCTAGCTTATCACTTACGCCGAAGATATTGGTATATTTTCTAAGTTGTGCTAATTTAAGAGAAGCTTTATTTTGAAAGAATGGAAATCTGCATGTTATTCATTCAATAATTGGCCACGATACGATCAGCACAGCGCTTTCAATAAAGTTTCTGCTATAAATCTTAAAAAAAAGCAATCCAATGAAACAATAAGAATAGGTTGACCTTTTGAGTTTGACAGATAAACTGGGAAATAACTACAAGAAACATGATATTTTTCCACCGGTAACCCTCATCGAACTATACTTGTTATTATAAAGTACATGCTAGTGCCGTGTATACTCTACTCAATCTTCGTGCGGTTAAAGAATTTAATTGAAAATATAAATTAAGACGAGTGTGTTGAAACTAGCATTTAACATGCATTTAAAAACAATCGAATCTCTGGCTTGGAGTGATGTTAACCGTTAGGTCGACGCGAGTGAGTATCAGAGCACAGCACCATCAGTGGGACTAACGAAGGTGTGGTGAGCTCAGGGCCAGAACATACAGATAAAATAAAATGAATTCCAACACAGTTCACGTACAGTACAGGGTTCGATTTTGAAGCCACAACAATTAGTGACGAGTGAGAGATGAGATGAATATAAGATTTGAGTTTCTTTTTCCAAAGGAAGCAGCCCTTGTGAAAATCCGTTCTCTCCAGTCGGAAATCGAACCTATACTTCTCAAGTTGCGAGCGGCCCACGTTACTGCAAGAGAGCGTCAGGAAGCTCTCGATTATTTGCTCGTGCGTGTGAGTCAGGCGGAGTTTTGCACTATGACTGCATTATAGTATCAATAATTGAGATACGAATTATCTTGCCTCGCTGTATAAAAATACAGTGGCAATCATGTCAACTATTCTCATAAACATGCTCAACCGCACGAGAAAATCTACGGTATAATAACGCCAATGTTAATTTGTTTGGGTTTGAGGAGAAAATTTAGGGAAGTTTCGGATAGTATAAATCATTAAAGAAACTTATAGTAAAAACACGACCAAATACAACTTTAAATTCAAACACGAGAAAATTCTGCCCTAGAGCTTACATCACAAGTTACTCATGAGTAAAAACAACGCAGGTCGTGGCAGATGCCGCAATGATTGCTGAGCTCACCTTGCTGTGCCGAAAAAAGAAAAGAGAAGAAAAAAGTTAGAGAGAAAGAAAAGTAGAAAGAAACAAAGAAAAAAAGGAAGGGAAATTGTTTATTTCGAAATCACATTCATGCAAAGCATTGTGAAAGTGAGTTTTTCTGCAGGTAAGACTATAACCTTAAAAATGAGTGTGGACGTCACATCGATACTTTTATTTGTGATTCTTAATTTACTGGCCTATTGGGAATTAATAATCAGCTTGCTGCGTTGCTCAGCTTGCTGTGCTGCTCAGCTTGCTGTGTTGCTCAGCTTGCTGCGCTGCTCAGCTTGTTTTGCTGCTCAGCTTGCTGTGCTGCTCAGCTTGCTGTGCTGCTCAGCTTGCTGTGCTACTCAGCTTGCTGTGCTGCTCAGCTTGCTGTGCGTGCTGCAGCTGCTCGCTTTCCTTTCTCATGAACGAAGGCCCCTCAGCTTTCATGGAAATACAGACGATTGACAATCACCTCAGGATTGATCAGCGGGCTACGAAATGAAATAAATACGTATGTAAAAAGCATTCTTTTTTATGAGGGACGCACGCTATAACTACGGAAAACTTTATTTTGAAGCAGTTATATAGGGAATTAATGTGTGTTTACCGTCTAATATCATGAATGGGATAACGTGTTTTTTTCTGTTAAATCAACCCGCTGCTAAACGGTTATCTTATTTCCTCTTGAATTGTCTTATGCATGATGAGAGGAGAACGCGTCAAAAGAGCATTCATAATTCAATCAGAATCATCAAAATAGAGCAATTGTGTTAATCAACACCGGATGGACGGAAGGGCAAAACTACCCGTTTTAAAATTCCAAATCACGCTAACCAGTTTCAATAAAGTTAATTTTAAGGGACTTAGAGTATTATATTCTTTAACAATATTCGTTTACGTGGCAGAAAATATGACTTATTCGATGGTGTAACAATTTTTACATTTTATTCTTTTCATTTGGTCGTCGGATTAGTCGGATTGACCCATCCACATTTCATGTAAAGGGTATCACGATCAAGATGTTAAAAATACATGGAATAATACTTTAGCAAGAAAATTATATAAGTACTCACCTTCACAGATGATTAGCGGGTTAGAGCTATTAAATTGTACCAATATGAGGGCTTATCTAGGTACGGTGAGGTGCAGCGCATCCTATGAAAACAGTACATTTATATAAAAAAGCTAAGGTACGTGTTTTAATCACGCGCATTAATAATTCGAATTTTAGGTTCTATTTTGTGGAACGGCACACAGCAGCGACATATGTACTTTAAAGAGTATGTTCTTCTTCATGCACAGAAATCATTAGACACTGATATCAAGAAGCCAATGTTATCACTACATGTCCCAATAGTCCACTGGCCAGCAGATGATTTTGGAGTGCAAGCCATAGAATCAATGCCGTTTCCATGGAGACGAGATTATCTATTCCAAACAAAAACCAATTGAAGAAGACTATTGCTTGATATGAAAGTTTCATGATTTGATTGTGTTGCTTAGTGCACACATGGAAACTTTTGGTTGCAACGGATTATACAATGTATGATGAGGTATTCCCTTCATTGATATCGATTAATTCATTCAAAATATATCTGTCTTAATCATGTTACTTAGATTCTAAAAAAATGCTTTACGTGCCACTGTGAGCGTCGCTCACGCCGACAGAATTTCATTCTCTAGCTAACTCTATTTCGTGTCTCTCCATGTTGAAGTGACCGTGGTTGATGTTGTAAACAAACCAGCAAGTAGATAACAAAGCACCGATAACAAAGAAGTTAGTGCAACGGAAGCTTGGTGTGCGTGGATGCACTCAGTTGTTTATGTCTGTAGCTTCGTTATGTAGTTGTGATAGTCTTTTTCCCTAATCTTTGGTGTGGGTTGTTTAATTTTAAATAACTTATGCATAAAAAATTAGTATTGTGTATAACTGAAATGAGGTTATTATTTGTTAGTTAACTAACTTAGAAATTCTTAGTTTGTCAAATGAGTCTATATTGTTCTTGGTTCTTTTGAATGTCATGTTGGGAATACTAGGGTTTTTAAATTATGTATTTACCGTATTCTGCCATTTGCAGTTTAAGTTAGAGAATGGTTTATTGTGTAGTTATCAGGCCCTACAAAACTTTTTTTCTATTATTTATTTGCTTAATTATTTACTCGGACAATAAAGTTGATGCAACCATTCAATCAGCATATGATGGTAAGTATAAAGTGATAAGTATTAATTATTGAAATGAAATATTTAATATATATTTTATTTTAACATTGGTATCTTAGCACTTTCTATGTATTAAAATAATTTGTCTTATGAGAAATTTTTAACTAATGTTATATCTGCTGTAAAATGAATTATATATATTAATGTATTTAATGCTAGAGTATAAAAATTAGATTAACGAGCCAAATTATTAAAGTAAAATCTGGTGGATGTAAATATCTTCCTTATGCTTTTAATTTATTGCAGAATAGTTATGACACAACAATAAAAAAATACTCTCTATTAATCTTGCGTATGAATTTTTTTCTATGATAAAGATTGTTTAAAATTTTGTTGTCAAGCAACTTCTCATATAAAATTTTATTGACTGCCAACAGTAGAATTATTTTTACTAATGTTAGAACTTATTTCCCATTAGGTGTCCTGCTGAATATCAATATAGTTGAAAATATATAACAGTCCTATATTACACATTCATTAAATGTATATTTTTTCTAGATTTATAAGAGTGTGTTTCTTCATCTCTATTATGAAAATAACTTTATGCATTGATAAAAGATATTTCTAAATGTAAACTAATTTAATTGGTTAAAGCAAAGTTATGAAAAAAATATCGCAATTTCTCTTCAACTAGATTTGAACATGACTGAATGGTAAGAGATAAGTAAGTAAGTGATTCCATTAAAGGTTTAAGCCATATTATAAGTCTCTTGCCTTCTAGTCATGGTTTCATCTTACCACAATGCCCTATACCATACCCATAGTACTAATAATAATAAGAATAATAATAATTGATATACATGTAATTTTCCTTCCCAGCTACCATTGGTGTATCCCAAGAGGTGATGGCAGGCAGGCAGCTCTACGTCTACAGAGCTTATAAAGACATGCACATCTTCCACTTCAGTGTGCCGCCTCTGACATCAAATGTCACTTTCTCATTCACTGCCAATGACACATACTCCTGCAGCCCCAGGAATGTGTCCATGTAAGGCATCAGTTCTTTTTGTCATTTCTACTATGCTGGTATAATTTTACTGTTTTAACTTTTTTTCTGATAGACATATACTAGGGGGTTAAAAAAATGCAACCCAAATTTGAATTAATATATCTCAAAAAATACCAAAGTCATGATATTTTTAAAAATATCATTGTGTTTGTCTAATTTTTATACATCATTAATGAAAATTTCTAAAAAATGCCCTCATCAGTATTGATGCAATAGTGATTATAGTGAATAGTATCTAAAGTATGCTTGTGCAGAATCATAAAATTAGGATTTTTATGAAGAAAAACTCAATACAATAGACCTTTTGCCAAACATAATCCAATCTTTGTTATCATTGCTGTTTTAACTCTTTTTGCTAAATCCAGTTTTGTAGTAAATTAACTTCATTCAAGATAAACTCCTCAGATCTGTGTTTGCAGTTAGAGTAGAATACACTTTACTTTTCAAATGTCACCATGAGAAAAAAATTGCACAGTGTCAAGTCCTGTAATATTGGTGGCTGTTCCATTGCACGGCTCAGTGCAATTATTCAGTTGTTGGACACATCAGTTAACATATGTTGTACTGCAATCATTATGACAGCAATGAGAACCAGGATTGAATTAAATTTGGCAAGAAATGGAGGACATGTGAAGGGAGTCAGTAGATAATAAGGAAGTAAGATCAAATATTTATTTTATAAAATACATGTTAATGATATTATAAAGGATTATTGTGTTTAGTTTTCCCTAATAGAAATCCTAATTTTATAATTGTGTGCAAGCATACTTTCAACACCATCCATTATGATCACTAGTGCATCATTACTGATGAATGTATTTTTTGAAATATTCACTAATTATATACAAAAATTAGATAAACAATGTTATTTTTAAGAAATCACAATGTTAGTATTTTTAAGAAATCACAATGTTAGTATTTTTGAGATATCAATTCAAATTTGGATTTCATTTTTTTAACCACCTTGTTTGTATATAGGTATGCGAGATGTAAAAAAGAAAAAGTCTGGTCTGCAACTTTCTAAACTTTCATGAGTTTGTATGTTATTCATTTTATGTACTTTGAATGTTTTTTGGTGAAAGACAACATATACTTGTTTGAATGTAAATACTAGGTATTATTTTTATCTTACTCTACAAGACATACTTTATTTTATGTGAGATGGGGTGATATGTAGAAAATCTAATTTTCAGGATATAAAGAAGTACCAATGTGATCACAGACATTAAAATATTTTAAAGACAAATGTTTTGATCTTAAAAAAATCTATCTTCAGAGTCAGTGAATCAAGGTAAAGCAAACTGTAAAAATTCCCTTTGCCCAGATTTACTGACACTGAAGATAGATTTTCTAAGATGTGAATCATTTGTCCCTCAAAGATTTTAATGCTTGTGATCACAGTGGTACTTCTTATATTCTGACACTTAGCTTTCTGATATACAAGTGTCAGGTACTTGTTTCTGTCCAGCACATCTTAAATTAAATATTTTGGGCCTCATAATATTTTAAAATTCCAGGTACATAACGCAAGGTAGCTACCCAGTAGTGGCTGTCAATGGGGAAGCATTCCCCTCCAACCTATGGGTGGAGAGAGGGGTGCGGGTGTACCCTGTGCAGCTCATCACGGACAGCTCTCCTGTAGCACAGACCATCATCTCCCCTGTACCTGGCAACTGGTTCATGGCTGGGGCCGTCACTGAGGACAGCAACAGAATCACGCAGGCCGTCAGGGCTCTGTACTTTTTGTTTCACTCATATCTTTGTCAGTGTTATTGTTTGTGTGCTTGATCAACTGTTCAGCAATTTAATTAAGTTCCCAAGTCTTTTAAACTAACTCGTTTATCCACTTTTCCATATCAAATTAGTTTGGTTGTTCATTAAATTTTATTTGCTGTTCACAAATTTCATACCTCAAGATTTCCATCATCTATCAGCCTGTTTGTTTATTGTGTTTCTATGTACCTCGGTTTCATTATCCTTCAATCTTATTATTCCTTTATCTCATTATTCATCAGTTTTATTGTTCATAATTTAATGTACATAATTCAGTTAATTTTTCATGGGTTTTCGTGCATGACAGTTGAGTATATTTGATGCATTTTTATTTATATTTTATATGCATTGCTATTCATCAATAGTATCAGTGATTGATTTTTTCCTCAACACTGTTTCTATCAATGTGACTTCAAAACGTTAATAATTCATCTGTATACCTAGAAATATGGTTTGAAACAATTTGTTTGTTAGGAGTTACTATTTTTTGTTTTGTTTGATGCTCATCAATAAACAAGGATCATCCTCATCAGTTTCATACATCGCAATTTAGTCAACAATTTTGCCTTCTTGTGCATTGGCTGTAAGGTGTGCTTGTCTCTCTTGCTCAGTCATGAATGTAGGCTCCAACCTGTTGAATGTAAGGAGAGGCTGTCAGAGACATCCATTCATCAGTCAAATTATATTCCCCTGACATTGTTTCATATAAGTATGCATTTTTGTTTGAAGACTCATTAATGTGCACTGGATATACTAGGCAAAAACAATCGGACAATTTTTTCTGTTCAGAAGGACTTTTTTGTTGAAACAAACACGCAGCATACGTAGAAGTAATAGAAGTAATAATGATGAATAAAGTACCAAATTTGGTGCATGGAGCAGTAGAGACTTAACTGGGGACTCTTCCCTCTTAATCATCTGGACATTAGGAATAATTTTTCTATTTAGTTGCTATCTACCCTAATGTTTGGGGGAAAGAAATCTAATGTATTACATGAAAGTCAATTATCTATATTATTATTCCATGTCAATATATAATTTTGTATGTTGTTCTTATTCCATTGTATTTAAAATGTTTGTAAGTAAGCGTTAATGTGTAGTCATTCAATGTGTTTTATTTGAAATAGTGGGACAAAGCTTTGCCCTCTTTCTAGGGAAATTTTTGTGTCTGTTTACATTTTATCTTGAATAACTTGCTGATCATGAGCTTGACTTTGGTAACTCCTTAAGGATCCATTTTATTTCAAGCACTTCACTGCAGTTTAAGCTGGTCCTTGTACAAGTGAATTTTGTATAGTAATGTGCACATTATTTCCCTCTCTCTGTCTTGTCATTACATTCTTGCTGTTTCTATCTTAAATATGTTAATCTTGATTCATGTCTTTTTCTCCTAAAAAGTTTATACATATATATTGTCTAGCTTTATTAGGTTGAAGTACAGATAGGTTTGCAATGGCTTCTGAAGACTTATAAAAGTATGTATAGTCTTGAAAATGAGTCCCTACGTGTTCCTAGGGGAGTTGGGGGCACAGTGGGTAATGCGCTCTGCCTCTAGTGGGGAAATGTTCAGATTCTACTCCCTGCATACAGGTGTCATATTTTCATGAAGTCATGAAGTGCCTCCCTTTGAAAACGAAACTTAAACCTCACATTCCCTACTGTACTTATATGTCCTGTCAGTGATAAGGCATTTAAAAACCAATAAGTTGTACCATACATTGACTTGGTCAGCACAAAGTTTATTTCCTTTCCTGACCTTGAGCCATACTCATTTCATAACAAGTCAACTACAGAACTTGGTCCTTAGTGTTTCAAAGTAATCTCAGATGTGTAATGAGGTACTCGCATTGAAGGTTGCTATTATATCAGCTTCAGAACATGGTCCTTAGTGTTTCAAAGTAATCTCAGATGTGTAATGGGGTACTTGCAGTAAAGGTTGCCATTATGTCAGCTTTAGAACATGGTCCTTAGTGTTTCAAAGCAATTTTAGGTGTGTGATTGGGTGGTGCATTGCAGGGTTTGGTCCCCTCATGCCAGTCGTGGGTGCGCATAGAAGCCGTGTACCACCAGGACGTGGTGGTGACCAACGTGATGCCCTCTGTGGTGGGTGACGAGCTTCAGCCCCCGATCTCGGCTGACATTGCCTCTGACACTTACTACAGGTCAGACATTTTGCGCTTGATAGTAGCTCTGTAGTGCAAGTGATAAGAGTGCTGGCTTTCTAGTCGGGATTTAGGTCAAGATCTTCAGGAAGTTCGACACCCTTGGGAGAAATGCTTCCTATGAGAAAGAAAGGTTCAACACGATATGTGTAAAAAACGTGGCACACCAGTGTGGCCTGGGGTGAAGTGTCTGAACTATACCTAAACTTCCCAGGTGTCTAAGGGTATGTATAGTTTCTCATCAAAAGAATGGATGGGCCAAATTGACCCAATTCAAAATTTCGTGTCACTATAACCAGGTTTGATAAATTTGATTCTGGATAGCTCAAATAATTTATTCCCATTCTAATTAATTTAGTATGCAAGAAAGCATGTTATTTTTTGATATAACCATTTTTAGTTCTATTTTGGTCAATACTGACCCGTCCATCCTTGTCGTGTTAACACATTTACTGTGATGTTACCCCAACCCCAGGGGATCATTTACCCTTAGGAAAAAGCGTTGTTCCAGAAAACGTGTTAATTAGCATTAATTAAAGAAGTGTCCCTTCTTCAGGATTCTTGAAAACGAATTTTAAATGTCATTTGTAATTTTAGATGTAGCAATTCTATTGATGCTACATCATTCACGATACCCTAGTTGTTAATTGTTTGTATCATTGTTGTACGAAAAGCAGTCTCTGTATGCCTGGTATGAAGCAGTGATCTTACCAGGCATGCATGCTCCTCTGGGAAGGCGCCGTCCTAATATTTATTTTCCAGTATACAAAAACACTGTTCCCATCATGATGTTTGTAGTGATACCGACCGTCATAATGTTGAATTATTTTTATAATTTCCCATGGAACAAAGATGTAACTTCTAGTATATTTCATTCAGATTAGGCCCTGCGCATGTTTGAGTTCCACGTACAAAATTGACATAAATCACAAAATGAAAATATAAGTTAAAATAGGTTGATGCAGTAGCTCCAGGAGCTCCTGTTCACTTGTGGTATGTGCCTTGCTAAAAGGAAGTCGTGATCCACGCAAACTGTCCTCGTGATAACTGCTTTGTTGGGTTCCAAATTTTAGGGATTCAAGACCTAATTTTTTTTGGCAGATTCTACGTGGGTCCTTATGGTTTTACAGCATCAGTGACTATCAGTAACTGCTCGGTTGTAGGAGCCTCCCTGGAAGGTGAGATTTTTTCACTTTTGACTGAAGCATTATGACTGAAGCTTTATGACTGAAGCTTTATGACTGAGATTTATTGCAGCCGCATATACTTAATACCTATGTTTTTCTACTTCAATAGGTGAGGTGTTTTGCTTCTGAATTCTTATGGTTCGGTATGATTCTTATATTTGTAAGGACTTATGGTAATGGTAGTGGTAATGGTCAGGCCCATTGTGAGAGATGGAGATGCTTCATTTTGAATGGTCTTGGTATGGCGCGTTTCTATGATGTGTATCGATATTTTGGCTCTGTTATTGCCTGTGCTGCCAATCTTTGTAAACTATATTTGAACTGGAAAAGAAACAGTACGCACTGAAGCTAATAAGATGTATGTTTGTGAGTTTGGGGGGACTACCAGTACTGGGAAAACCTATAATCATTGTATTCAGATAGTCTATTTCCATACCACTGTCATGGCCCATTACCATACCACTGTCATGGTCCATTACCATACCACTGTCATGGTCCATTACCATACCACTGTCATGGTCCATTACCATACCACTGTCATGGCCCATTACCATACCACTGTCATGGCCCATTTTCATAGCGCTGTCATGGCCCATTTTCATGATATTTTCATGACCCATTTTCATCCCACTAGTGTGTAGCATCTGCTTAACTTGCAGCGGTAATTTTTAATAAAAGTCTCTAATATTGACAATCTTTTATAGCCAGAAGAAAATACAATATCAGCATGCTATATATATATATGTGACCAATGGAGACTATAATTTGCACAATGATCATATTAATTCACAAAAGGACCAAATTAATTCACACAAGAATCAACTCAATTAGCACAAGGATCAACTCAATTAGCACGAGGACCAACTCAATTAGCACGAAGACCAACTCAATTAGCACGAAGACCAACTCAATTAGCATGAGGACCAACTCAATTAGCACAAAGACCAACTCAATCAGCACGAGGACCAACTCAATTAGCACGAAGACCAACTCAATTAGCACAAGGACCAAATAAGCTGCCAAACGTATTGCCAGGAGGGTGAGGGGGTGGAACAATCCGTTTCTTCTAAATTTATGAGCTCTCCGAGAGGCATGGCCGAGTTTTGAGGGGGGACGTGAGGGCTCTGGCTGGGGGGGGGGCAGGCCTGCCAGTAATGGCGGTGCGTTGCAGTGCTGAGACGGGGTGCCTCAGTGCCGCATTTGGCGGGCTGGTCAGTGAAGGCTTCGAGCAGAACGTGTCGTGAGCTTGACCCCCATGCTGATTTTGTGATCGTTATTCGGATGCTGATACTTGTACTTCATTGTTGACTTTTTGTGTTACGTTTTTGTTTATACCCAGTGTTACTTTCTTATTGACTTTTTATGTTACCATCTCACCAACTCCTTGTGTTACCATCTCACCAACTCCTCGTGTTACCATCTCACCAACTCCTTCCCCCCTTGCAGATGCCGAAGAGGCCCTCCAAGACGACGTGGGATGCCCCATGGTGGTGGAGCTCACCCCTCTAGCCCTCTCCCACCACTCCTCCAACCTCTCCCAGTGAGGCTCGGTCCCTCCCTCTACTGTGTTGGGTTGCATCTCACTGCTGTCCCCTCAGGGGGCCAAGAATAGGCGATGGGGTTGTGTTAGTTAGGCTTGTCTATCGTATGCTATGGGCACTGGCGACCCCAGAGGTGCACTGTTAAGTTAACTATTCAGCTATAAATAGGTCTTTGGGACTTCTGTCTTTCGTGCCCACGTCGCTTTTTTTCAATTTTCCTAACTTTTTTGCTGATCTTTCTTCATCTTTTCTCCCTCTTCTCGAAACTGGCTGTTTCTGTGCTCAGAGATTCCTGCATGGGAACATCCCTATGCATAGATTCCCTGTTTTTTAAAGTCTATTCTAAATGGTCCTTTTTAATAGCTCTCTTTGGATCACATTTCATTGGGAGCTTTGAACTGACGAATGATTGTATATAATCTAATCTAATCTCACGGCTGCGTAGCGGTAGCGTCTGTCAGATGTTAGGCGTGCCCCCCAGGCGGGGTGTAATGTAACTCTTCATTACCCCTCGTGCTGAATTCGGTACTCTCTAAGTAATCTATCCTCTATTTGCTACGTTTTTGTGTACGTAAAAATGTGGCTTAACAGTAAGTGGCTTTATTAGTGTTTTTTGTTAGTTCGTTATACCCCCATTCTAGCATTAAATGTGCGTTCAAGAAAAAATATGCACAATATGAAAGATGTTTGTCAGGAGCTGTAAAATTATTTGCGTAGTAAAGGGCTAAGACTCAATAATCCACTGTTTGCTTAGGTAGTCAGAAAAAGTCAACAAAAATCCACGGAGATTTCTGCCAGCATTTAAGTAACTGAAGGCCTGAGTCTTCACACAATCATGGGGTTGTGTTGTCAGTGTGTTTATGCGGAATGGGGAAATCTAGTAATATTAACTAACATCAAAGCGACATAACTGATTCATTTTGCTGAAACTCGGGTATTATTTATGTTGATCAATTATAAAAAGTATATTACTTGATTAAGTAATATACTTTTTCAGCATTTCCCATCATCGTAGGTGGGTAACAGTTTCAAAGTAATACTCAGATAATATTAATTAATAATGCTAAATATTAAAATGGTAGTAATACTTAAATGGTGAGTGCACAATTTTTGACTACTGGTGAAGTTTATGTTTTGGAATTTTTTCAAAAACACACGTACACTCGCCATACGATGTTGGTGCTGGTGCCTCCTCAGGGGGCATAGGATGGGTTTTAGAATTAGGTTAGTTAAGGTTAGAATTAGGTTAGTTAAGGTTAGAATTAGGTTAGTTAAGGTTAGAATTAGGGTTAGTTAAGGTTAGAATTAGATTAGTTAAGTTTTGTCTATCGTATGCTATTGGACTGGCGTCTCGAGGGGAGCGCTGTTAGGTCACCTCAGCTGTAGATAGGCCTTTGGGACTTCTATCATTTGTGCTCACTTTTCTTCTTCAAAGTTTCATACCTTCTTCGACGTCTCTTTTTTGTCATTTCGTCTTGATTTTGAACTTGCTCTTTCTATGCGCAGAGGATTCTGTGTGGGAAAACACCTTTTGTATAGATTCCCAGTTCCCTACAGTCCATACTAAATGGTCCCCTGTCTTCGCTCTCTTGTGATCACTTTTCATGGGAGCTTTAAGCTAACTAATTATCTAATCTTTGCATGTGGGCTCCATGGTGTAGTGGTGAGCGTGGTGGCCTCACAGCTGAAAGGGCATGGGTTCGAGCCTCGGCTCAGGTGGAGATTTTCACGTGACCACGAGTACTTTCCTTGGAAAAGGAAGTTTGAACCACACATTCCTCACATCCCCCACTACACCAGTAGTTGAAAGGCATTTAAAATCCAAGGGTAAAACGTGCTGAAATAAATAAAGATTCTTTTTTTTTTGCTGCAAAGCATTTTGTAGCCAGCACTCAGTTCTCTTGAAACTTTTGCATCGCTAGTGGTGGGAAAAGTCGTTCGATTAAATTATATCGCTTATGTCTTGGACTCCAGAAAACTCCTGATGGACTAGATGTAAACTGCAAATGCCTCTGGCTTAGTTTGACTGTTTCAAGACAATAGTTCATGTAAGTCAAACGACATGATGCATATCTTTCTCTGACAGTACTCATGCTAGCATGGGTTTGCCCAAAAACATGAGAAATACATGTGTTCTGCGCCCTAGTACCTTATTTTATTGCTTAAGGATATTTACATTCACCTAAATGCTGAGCCAGGCTGTGCGTCTAGCTAGCTTTCTGTGCTCACTCCGTGTTGTCATTGCAGAGTGGTGAACTGCTCCAAAACTAGCGGGGGTGATGAGCCTGTGGTGAGTTGCATGAGTGATGATGAAGTCTCCTCGAACTCTTCCTCACGTGGTGAAGCTTGTGGTGAACAGAGCAACTCTACAGCGTCTGTTAGTAACAGTGATGCATTTGGGAGCAATAGCACTTCTGATGGAGATGGGATTTCCTTAAACACAGTCTCTAATAGCACGCTGAGTGGAAACACTACGTCCGAGGATGGAATTAATGCGGAATCCGGTGCAGTCGATGGAAGCTCGTGCGTCGTGTCCGGTGTAGTGATGGAGGACGTGTGGCACTATGTGCGTGTGGTGCCCTTAGTCTCGAGAGTGAAGTTTCAGTTGTCAGTTTCACTGACGTTGTGTGGTCGTTGCCAAGAGAAGCGAGACGAAAAAGCGGGTGCACATTCGGCAGCGTCCGGTGGCAAACTGGCTCGTAGCGAGACGGTCGCCCACTACACTTCGAGCGCCAACGGTAGCATGGATACCATGAGTGATAACTACACGAACACGGCAGACCTAAATCACACTGTGAGCCACTTCATAGACGGGATAAATTCTATCGATGGTAGATTCGATGGAAGTATGAACGTGAATGATACGAATTTTGTATTTGATCCTGAAACTAATGAAATAAAACGTGCGTCCTCTAAAGTACCATTAGGCAACGTGCTTAATTTGAAGAACTTTTCTGTCAGCGATAGAGATGAAAGCAATTACGATTATAATAGTATCGACTCTGGTCTCTTGGAAGTGATCAATTTTTTCAATGAAACTTTAATCCTCGTGAATGATTCTAACAGTTCATCGAACGCCAGCGACAGCCCTAGAAATATCACAAAAAACGAAGGTGAAACTCAACAAGCCTCGTCAGCTTGTTGGAACCGGCACGACTTGGTGCGCAAGTCTTTCTCGGACAACTTGGTGTTTGAGTACGACTTGTCCCCCTCCAGCAACGGGTCCGTGCCTCTCATGGTGAACGTGAGCACGGAGACCCCGTCGCTACTAGCTTTCAGTCTCACGCCCTTTCTGGACCTCGGAGGCACCCTCACGGTCGAGCTAGCCCTCTACCCCTTCTTGAACACCTCCGTGCACCAGTACCGCCTGTCAGGGTGCCTGTCGTCGGGCCTGCGGTCCCTACCTCAGCACGATGCCCCTTGTGAGAGGGGGTACACGCTGCACCTGAACACCTCCAGCAGCAGCGGCAGAGGAGGGTCGCTTGCTAACGTGGCGCAATCCGTCCTGGTCCCGTACCCTGATCCTGGCCCTTGGTACCTCTCCATTACGGCAGCCTGCTATGTGCACAGCAACGGCACGGCCACCAAAAGTACAAGTGGCGGCGATAACCCCACGCTCACCGATAGTGCCTCGCCTCTAGAAGAAGCCGCTTCCAACAGTACAGCTGTCAATTCTAATGAAACTGCCTGCGGTGATTCGGGCGCAGACAATGACACGTCTGACGGCTGTATCTCTACCACCACTGCCCCTAGCGGGAAGACCAGTATCCCTGCCACTACCAGTGACTGGCGATCACTAGTTACGGAGGTGCCGTGCTTGGAGCGTGAAGTGACCGCCATCTTCAGCGTGTCATCGTCGCCGTGCGTCCAGGGCAAGTGCGGCAAGTACGGCTCCTGCTACCAGTACGTCTACTCAGGTTTCATCTTCTCCACCTGCGTCTGCGATGCTGGTAATTAGACCTTAGTTTCGCGCAGGGGGTAATTGGGGAAATTGACGATAGAATGTTTACTTAGGGCTCACATTTCCGTGCTTGACGAAAGAGAAGAAAAGAAGGGTTTGTTTTTGGAGACTTTTAGGCCCATAGTGAACTGTTGGTAGTAGTCTCAGTAGATTTATTGGTTTATTTTCCCCGAGAGTCTTTCTGTGAACAAAGAATTATTTAGTTTTACTAGCGTCCTGGTTTAGGGAGATCACCGCTGACCCTTCATGCATCATAAATAACATAATGGAGTTGCTCACTCTTCAAATTTTTCATCATCGTGTAAAGGTAGCAGGTCTAAAAAGATGCTCACAGAATTTGTTAGTGAGTGTACGATTAGCGACTACTGGCGGGGTTTATGTGTGTTTACCTTTAATGAAAGCATCCAGCTAATTAATTAGGGCGGTAGGGGAACGCTGCCTTTATGTGGCTTTCTAATCCTGTTGTACTTTCAGATTGCTTGTGGTAGCGTATCTTGTCCAACATCTCAATTCTCTTTGGTCGTTCTTTCATGCTTTCATTATTTGCGAGGGGATGTTCGTCGAGATGACGCCAGTTGCCTCCTGAGTGTCGTCAATTATGTAGCCCAGCTACCGTCTGGGTTTCAGTACCCGCCCAACTGGGTTTCAGAACTCACTAGCGACTGTTTGGGTTTCATCACTTAAGCAGGCGCCTCAATTTCATTACTAACCCAGCTAGGTTTTATCACTAACCAGCTGCAATCTTGGTCTCATCGCTGACCATCTGCCGTTTAGGTTTCATCACTGGCCACCTGCCATTTAGGTTTTATCATTGACCATCTGCTGTCTGGGTTTCATCATTGACCGTCTGCCGTCTGGGTTTCATCATTGACCGTCTGCCGTCTGGGTCTCCTTCCTAACTGCGCAGGGTTTCATCATTGATCATCTGCCGTCTGTGTTTCATCATTGACCACCTGCCGTCTGGGTCTCCTTCCTAACTGCGCAGGGTTTCATGTGCTGATCAGCCCCTCCCACAGGCTACAAGGGCTGGACGTGCTCGGACGGCTCGGACGCCACGCCGGACTCGCTGCTGCTGCTGGCGACACTGCTGCTGACGCTGTCCAACCTCGCCTTCCTACCGGCGGTGGGGCTGGCGCTCTACAGACGCCACTACACGGAGGCACTCGTGTACACCTTCACCATGTGCTTCTCGACCCTGTACCACGCGTGCGACCAGGAGGCCTACAGCTGGTGCATCATGAAGGCGAGCGTGCTCCAGTTCTGCGACTTCTACTCGGCCATCCTGGCCTTCTGGGTGACCCTCATTGCCATGGCGGAGGTCCCCTTCACCCTGTACTCCCTGCTCCACATGGCGGGGGCCGTCATGGTGGCCCTGGGAGTGGAGTACGACCGCACAGGACTGTGGGTGTTCGTGGTACCCGCCGTGTCCGCCTTCAGCGTCATGGCGGTGTCGTGGGCCCTGCATTCCCGCAAGCAGCGGGCCTGTTACCCCCCCAGGCGGTACTGGCTCTGCTGCCTCCTGCCGGGCACTCTCCTGGCAGCTACTGGTACGGGCCTTGGGTGCAGCCTCGGCTTCATGTTATCTAAGGCCTTAACCATTGAGTCTACCTGGCTGCTTCTGGTACCTGGTACCGGCTTTTAGTGTAGCGTCGGCCTAATTTTAACTAAAATTTTCAATATTATTGTACTGATTGTCATGGGGGATTTTAGTGAGCACTCTCGTACCAGTTAGAGCCAAGAAACACGGCTTCACATTTTCCACGCAAAAAACTGTAGGACTCTACTTTGAGGGCCGAAATCGCCGTGACCCCCCTCATTTGACAATGCAAGGTAGTCCTGTAAACCTAATGCAAACCACTAAGTTTTTGGGCATGGTTCTAGATTGTAAGCTTTCGTGGAAACCCCACCTGGCAACCCTAAAGATCGACTGCACCAAGAGAATGAACCTATTAAAATGCGTTTCCAATCTTTCGTGGGGAGCAGATCACTTATCACTGCTGCGCCTTTATAGAGCTAAAATAAGAAGTAAATTAGATTACGGCCGTGTTATTTATCAACACGCCAAAGAAACCGCACTCGCCAAATTTGACCCAAATCATCACACTGCCATACGGCTTTGTGCCTGTGCTTTTCGAGCTTCGCCTACAAATAGCCTATGTGTGGAGAGCGGAGAGAACCCCCCTGTGGCTGCGGCGAGTGCAGCTCAGCCTTCAATTCTTTGTACGATTAGAACAACTACTACTCTCTCCCGCCTGGATGAGCGTGCATGCGCCCGAGGGTCGGTATCTCCCCTTTCCTTATTTTTTGCACGCATCAGTGGATTATCCAGCACTCGTAAATTCGATGAATTTTGGTCCTATGAGAGTGTGCCAAATACTTCCCTACGACTCGCCAACTTTGCGTATTCCAATCAACACGTTCTGTGCTGGATGCCAGCTACCAAAGAAGAATGTGCTATCTGCCAATGTCATGAGAAGTCTATTTTTAGAACACATAGCTAACCAACAGGCCTCCTCTGTAAAATTATACACTGATGGTTCCAAAACCGGCAGCGATGTGGGTTGCGCTGCTCCGGGGAGCAAGTGAGATTACTTTCCGTGACCTCCGTGTTTAGTGCAGAGCTACATGCCCTACTTGAAGCCATCAAAATCATCGGGGAACACACAAGTAACCTTTTTACTATCTTTATCGACTCCAAAGGCGTCGTCGACGCCATAAACTCTATAACAGCAATCACCCTCTAGTCAGTGAAATTGCAGGATTTCTTACACGTTTTGTGCTCATTTCAAAGCAGGTGAAAGTCTGCTGGGTGCCCAGTCATTTGGGGATCTCCGAAAATGAAAGAGCTGACCTTGAAGCAAACCAAGTTGCCGTTTCCGGCGAGAGAACACTAAATATCGCAGTTCCTTGTCGGGATTATTACCCTTATATCAAAACTGCCTTGAGAGATTTATGGTAGCGGCGTTGGAACTCTCAAATTAACAATAAATTAAAGATAATAAAACCCACTGTAGGTGAGTGGACCTCATCCAGGTGTCCCAATCGCCGTATGGAGGTAGCACTGTGCCGTTTACGCATTAGCCATACCAGAATAACCCACGACCACCTTATGGAGCGACCGCCCCAGCCTTTCTGCGACCAGCCTTTGCCTTTGAACCCTTGCCCCTTTGAACCCTTGCCCCTCTGGACACTTGCCCCCTAAACACTTGTCCGAAATAGAGAACGTATTACAGATCGTATTATGGGCATCTCTGATTCACTATCTGGATCTTAGATTTGACGGTAACGGTGGTTGGATGGGGAATTCTACAATATAATAATAATCATCTAGTGTTGCTTGCTTGGTTGGTCCATCCGTCTGTCTCTATGTCAGGCTTTTAAGGATTTGGATAGGAAATTGCCAGGTCCGTATTTCTAACTAATCAGCTAGACTGTCAGAAAAGGCAATTCGTATTAGTGATACCCCAAATAACAATATTTCATTTCAGAGTTACCGTAAATAAGAGGGCATCTTAAGAAATTAACATCATTTCTCCCGCCATTTTTGGCGGAGTGCGTCTTTCAGTTTATAAATAACACTGATCGTGGCAGTATTTTGATTCATTGTCCATGGTGACTGCCACTTTTACGTTTATCTATTTATTAATACGCTTGTACCTACGTACCTACTTACCGTTCCGTCACGCTTCGCCACTTTTCAAGGGAAATTTCAGGTCTCGAGCGAAGTATCCTGTATACGGGTTGCATGTTTTGCTATAAAAAGCCAGTCTTCGCGGCACATTTTCAATTTCCCTAGTAGAGTTCAGACTACTCGCATCATCAGGAAGAAAATTGCTTCCAAGACCAGACTATCTCTGCCCTAAACCTTTAACCTCTGTCCAACACTTGAGAGGACCACTTCTCATAGACTGGTTTATCTAAAGTTTGTTTATCTAAGTTTCCGTGAAATTTTCACGGGTTCTGCTAGTTGAATATAATTACATAGAGTATCAGCTTATTGTGATAAACAAACCCTATTTTAAGTGTTTTTGTATTAGCAGAGACTTCCGGTGCGTTATATGGTTTGCTACTGAAGTGCTAGTCATCCTTTATTCTTCTTCTAGTCATGATTTTTGAATTTCAACTTACAGCTTCTTGCTGTATGTTAGATATTAAGGATCTGGTTCTGGTGCTGGCGATATCTGTGTATAATAGTTTTTGTAAAGCCCTTTCAACCTTAGGGTGCAAATAAAGGAAAAATTCAATACTATCACTATTTCAGGTAGTTTGAAGATAGCTATAGTTCAGAGATATACCCATAGTCGCATATCTTTGCAATACGAGTAAAAACCTTTAAAAACTTGGAGAGAAGACTAAGATTAATGCTGCGGGTCTAGGGTACTGCAGGTTCCCCTATATTTTTTGAATAACATTTGACAAATATTTACGTGCTGCTGTTGCACCTTTGGACTGGCGGTGGCGATAACTTCCTGCATGTGTTATCAAACGATTAAATAACTTCATTGATTTGCCTTGGATTGTGTGTTCTGCTACGTGACTCTTTGAGTTGAAATCACTCGGAAGAGCTAGGTTGGGAAATTTTGCTTTTGCCTCCATATTCTCCCGACCTTGCACCCTCTGATCATCATTTGTTTTGTTATTATATAGTATCAATTTTGCGCAGGCTTGATTTGCTACGCGTTTTTGGAGACCATCGACAACTACCAGTATGTGCATTCTGCCTGGCACGTCATCATGGCGCTGTCCATCTTGTGCATCTTGCCCCCACGACGCTCCTCCCACTTGAGTGAGTACAGCCCACATGCCCCTGTTCACGCAGCAGTGAATTTCTCGAGTAATGAATACCACTCATACATTGCTCCTACTCATGCAACCACTGCAGATAAAATCGTATTACGCTCCTCCCAATTATGTAGCTACCACCAGCAGTTGCATCTTGTTTCTGTGGGCACCACACTCAGGACATGCTCTTGCTTCTGTGAGCCCTGCACTGAAGATATTGACTTCGGAACTCTACTTGTCCCTCGAATGTATCTCTGTCACCCGTTTACCATCAACTCTTCGTTATATGACATCATCCTGCGAGCTGAGACGACGGTAGGCTTACAAGAACTTTGATGGGGACTATGTAAAGTATATTTCGTAGCGTTTAAATATCTCGATGGATCTGACTTGACTTTATTTTACTTGGACTAAGTTTACTATTCCGGACGTTCCCGTGGGCACTAGTGCCTACTGAGCACTTTAGAACCAGTGTAGGACTATTTGAAGAAGCTGGGACGAATCAAGATTTCATTGCAATTTAACTTAACATTGACAAAGCAGAAGATTCATCCCGGTGTCAACAGTGAAATGTATTTGTGGGCATTGACTTGAGGTAATATTTTTAGGTTTTATTTGAGTTCTGTGCGCAGGATTTTACAGTGCGTGCACATAGGTACTCGTATTTGCACAACCCTATTTTTGATGTATTTGAAAATTTCGAGCTCTTGTTTGGGGTTAAGAGTACAGGTAGTTCAGAGAACATATATTGATCAGGATATTTCAACAACGGAACTGAATATTGCCCTGTTGTTGAATATTGCTCTGTTGTTGAAAATTGCTCTGTTGTTGAGTATTGCTCTGTTGTTGAATATTGCTTTGTTGTTCAGTATTGCTCTGTTGTTGATTATTGCTGTTGTTGATGATTGCTCTGTTGTTGAGTATTGCTCTGTTGTTGATTATTGCTCTGTTGCTGATTATTGCTTTGTTGTTGAGTATTGCTTTGTTGTTGAGTATTGCTCTAAAGTATAAACTTCTCATTAGGTCTTTCAGCTTTAGCTATCCTTTATCCTTGTTTCAAGTTCCTAATTTCCAAAGAGCATACACTCGTATTGTACCTAGTAAGCCTTCGAATTATTTTGGAGATCATTTCGCTGGCCACACTGATGTGCCGCCACTTTTGGCATGCCGTGTGTAATCTTTCTTTCCTACGGGAAGAACCGAAGACATTCTGGCTAGGGGGCAAGTACGCTACCACTTGCGCTACGGACGCACGAAGAAGAATTTTAGGTACCCTGTAAAATTCCTCACCATGACGCCAGCGTCACGTGATGAGAACATTTCATGGGGATAGAAAGCCTTCAACTAACTAAATGATCAATTAATCATTGAGATGATGAGAACGTGTTTAGCTTCCTCGTGCCCCCTGCCTCTTCTATCTGCAGTGCCTCTTATATTGCAGGCTTAGGAGTCTGTGGGATGAATAGTGGGGGGGGGCGGCTAGTGGCTGTTCTCGTCATTCTACCTCGTGAGGAGGGTGTGGGGGTGATGGTAGTGGCTGTCCTCGTCATTCTACCTCGTGAGGAGGGTGTGGGGGTGATGGTAGTGGCTGTCCTCGTCATTCTACCTCGTGAGGAGGGAGTGGAGGCACTGGTTGTGGTCTCTCCTCGTCTCCCGATCATCCTAAATCGAGTGTCCTTTTGAACTATCCTCCTTCTCCGGCAAGATTCCCTGCTGACCGCGGAAAGTGTCTCAGCACACAGGGGACACTTAGCGAGTTCTGAGTTAGTTGATCGTCTGATACTACTTTGTGTTGGAGAAATTTGTTCCTGTCGAGTGACGTGCTGTGATGTATCGAATGAATGTCCCAGCTGTCTCTATAGCACCACCAGGGGCTCTGTCAGCCCCAGCTGAAGCTATTAAAACTCGTATAAATTCGATTGCCTCTCCGGTTCGGTTTCTAGTTGTGTGCGGGTGTTCACCAGACCAACGTGTTCACGCTCTGATGTTTACTGTGCACATTCAGCTACTTTGCCTGCCATGCTCAGTGCCCGTCAGTGTGTGTAACCCCAGCCATCCCTTCCTCCTCCCCCCACCACAGCTTCTCCCCTCCTGCACCCCGACCCTCTCTTCCCTGCATACCCGAGGAATGGGGACCCCACCCTGCTACTCCTTCAGCCGTTCCCCGGTAATGATCCTGCCGAGCGGTACAATAGAATAGAGTAAAATGCTATAGAATAAAATAGAATATGTCGACAGGAACGAGTCAAGTAGCCCATTCTTTGGTCTCGACCCAAGTTCCGTGACGTCGTAACGTCAATCACGCACAGGCATCCGAGTAGATGTGAAATAGGAGGGCATGACTAATCGAAGAACAGGTAAGATCACAACCACGTGTGTTCTGTGACCACCATCACCACTAGGTGGTTGTGCGATCGTGTTCGTAGCGTGTTTTTATGCTTGCCGATCTTTCCGCAGCCATGGCCAAAGAGCGGTTTCCGTAGCCATGATACTGGCGTGCATTTATTTTGCTGCAGATGGCTGTGTACTTTGGATGAGTGGAAGCTTCTGGTCTGTTATAAGAGAAAAGGTGTTTCAGGTGAGTAACATGTAGGTTTGTATTAAAATGACTGTTTCTGTTTGCAGAGGCTTTTTGTGTTGTGCAAATGTGTGTGTGTGTGCCTTCTGGGGCCAGAGCAAGGTGTAACTTTAGCAATTTAATCCAAGTTAAAGGGCTCACATTTTCGTGCCTAATGAGTTAAGAGAAAGGAGGTAGGCTGCTCAATGGAAACTCTCAGGCCTGCAATGAACTGTTCATAGTAAGTTCTGGAGATTTATGGACTCATTTTTGGAAAACTTACAATGGGAAAATTAATTAGGCTCAAATTAGACCCTAATTCAGATCAGGGGCTTTTGGACGCAAGTATGAGCTGATGAGCTCTGTTCTGCTGAATTTTTATTTTATTGTTTTATTAAAGCCCCCCACCTGCAACCAAATCGTTAAAAACGCAATTTTTATTGCTTTAAAAAATCTTTAAAAATAAAAATTCTGGTGAATTGAAGGAGGCTCGGGCGTCAGGTCTGACTCAAACTCTATCGTCATTAACTCAAAACTCTGGTCGTCCATGTAGCGCTGCCCCACACCACTACCCACGGTAGTCCTGAAGAGGGCAGGCTCGTTGAAGAGTATTCACTGTCGCCCTCAGGGACCTGCGACTGGCAGTAGGGTTTGTTTAGTTAGGTTGTCTATCGTATGCTGTTGGGATTGGCCTCACTAGAGGGGGTATGTTAGTTTACTTCAGCTATAGATAGGCTACGCAGGGAATACTGTGTGGGAACACACCTCGTGCATAGATTCCCCGCTCTCTATAGTCCGCACTAAATGGTCCCTTCTCTTCGCTCTTTTTGGCTCCAATTTGATGTGAGTGGAGAGATGCAAGCCGTGACAATAATACTCGGTGTCCGTTGTTAGGCTCTTGAGTAAACAGAGAGTGAACATTGTCGGGGCACAGAGCTAGGCGCCCCTGGCTGCTCCTGCTGTGCACTAGGTCAGCTATGAATCAAAGCTCATCGCTCGCTGCGAGAGAAGCTCTTCCTTGCAGTGGAAACACACGCACCGTTCTTAATTCCAGTTGAGAAACTCTTGTTAGGTTTCTACGTGGAAAACGTTGTGCGTCTTTGGAATTCCTTGGAAGAAATACGGGTTCCCAGACCAGACCTGCGCTGAAGTGCCACCTTTCAGGATGTCTCTTTTTTGAGAAGAATTACTCCGTACCTTGGAATTTGTTCGAGCTCCAAGTCCCGGGCCACACTGATGTGCCGCCTTTTTTGGGTATGTCGTGTTTTAATCTTCCTTTTCCGCGGGAAGAACTCCGCCCTAGTGTGTCGAACCGGGGTCCTACTGAGTTACAGGGCAGCCCGCCATCACATGCTGTACGGAGCGCTAGCGTGCACGTATAATGTTGAGATAAATTAGCCATTATCATTTTAATTGAAATTTCAAAAATGGATAATGTTTTAAAGCATGTTTTCTTTAGAAAGTTTGTTTTTTGATGCTGTAAAAAGGGATACCCTGCGTGTAGGACGATAACGTGATGGACAGCGCGTGTACAGGACGATAACGTGATGGCCAGCGTGTGTGCAGTACGATAACGCGATGGCCAACGCGTGTACAGGACGATAACGTGATGGCCAGCGTGTGCGGAAGTACAAGTTTACCGTTGATGTGGTAGGTGTTACGATGCGACAACTCCTTTAATTTACTGTGTTGGTAAGAACGAAGTGTTCAGTGTGTTGCGCTGGAACTATAAAAGGCTATAGTTCCGATCCATTGATTGCTCGAAATGGGCCAGTGGTACTGCAGAACAGTGCAGTTATGCTGGTCCAACATTGGTACCGAATTTAACTTCTTCACCGCCCTGTCGATAATCAACTATCCGGTGACGATATCTGCGCTTATGTGGTAAAATTACATATAATTATAGATGCTCTGGCAGAGGAATGAGACAGGGTAAATTAGACGGTTGTGCTGGGCAGGTGGGAAGCTGCTGGTGTCCGACGGCAGCGACAGCGGTGGCTGCGGAGGTGAAGACGGCCTCAACGGCACCATCGTCCTCTGATGGCCCTCGTGCTGGGCTTCGTTCTCACCTGCTGCGGCCCACCCATCGACGGTCGTGGGCTGTCCACACACTCTTTGTTTTACGAAGACTCGTCTTTCGTTTTGTTTTGCACGTAAGATATACGTAGTCATAACTTCCAAAGTTGCTGCTCTCTTGACCAGATTAGAGCGCGAGCCTTCTCATCTTGTCGCGCCCAGTCGTTCTGCTGTCTCTCCATTTTCATTGCGAGCGGTTGTGGCTCTCCTTCACGACTGCGTCTACTTAATTGAGCACGACTGCGTCTACTTAATTAATTGAGCGGGTTGCAGCGCGCTCAGAGTTGCCGCTGCTCTGGTGAACCTCTCGATGTTTGTCTGCTGTACAGGGTGTCCACGGAAGCTGTGTACATCGACTTAAAATATTTTCATAGTAATTTCACGTATCTATGATACTGTTTTGTGCTATCACGTTCAGATATTTACTAGTAAACGCGCCCGCCAAAAATGGCAGGACAAATAATTTCTTAAGTTGCCCTCTTATTTACGGTACATCGGACATGAAATGTTTTCAGTATCACTGATACAGACTGCCTTCGCTGGCGATCTCGCTGATTCGGAATACTGACCCGGAAATTTTCTCTGATCTAAATCTTTCAGAGCGTGATAGAAAGACGGACCAAGCGAGCAAGGAACACTGGGCTATTAATACATAGTTGAATTCTGTTTATTGGAGCTAAACTGTTTTATATGGTTAGCTGGTATCACAAATACATAATGTTGGAGTAGGGGGGCTGAGTTTTCGGCAAAAGAACATATATCGCCGAAAGCTCAGCTCCCACACAAATTGTCTTTGACTTATTCCTCGAAAAGGATGTTCCCCATAATGTAGTTGATGTTTAAGCTTAACGGCTTTGTTTTTCGTGGACACCCTGTATTTTTTCACGCGGGCTTCATCTACAATTTTAATATTCATGGTGCTTCACTTCAACGAATTCGCCCATCTTGCACAAATGAACTGACTGTGTCTATGCAGGGAACGCTCCTAATTGGAACGAGTTCAGAGAGTCGAATTAAAAAGCTTGATCTACTTGAAAGCAAACTAGTTCTCTATTCGGTGCTATAAATTTTTTTCTTGCATATGAATCCTTACGAGATACTCCAATTAGAATCCGCGGTATCTAAAGTTACGTTCTAATTAGACGTCGTTCCAGTTAAAATCGTCCCAATTAGAAGCTTTACCTGTACTACACCGTTGTCCCGAGTCTCAGGTATTCCTGCAGAGCTATACTGGCACTGCAACCAAATCTGAACTGCACTCTAAATGGGATGCTGAAGAAGGAAAGCTGATGGTGGAGGTGCTCTTGGATGTCTAGCGCGTATCCTGGATACGCTCTAGACATTGTCAAGTGTGTAGTGTACCTCACCGTTGGCTGTCCTAGTGTGTGCCTGTGTGTGTTGGAGGGAGGTTCTAGTCTCTCACATTAATGCATTTTTCCATCGGCTATACACAATGTTATTTATTCTGATAAACAGTCAAAGTCAAGTTCCGTTTGTTAGTGTGCTTTATTTATATATACCTTCCTGTGAGTTGAATGAGTTACAGTGGCCGCATTCACATCAGTCAATTGCTCTTGCCATGTTTGTATATGTAGCTCCTGCGTGCGGCCAGCTTTTCTTACCGTTCACTAAGCCAAAGGGAGGCTCCAATTCTTGTAGCCAATCGAAAGACTGTTAAGTTTACGTTCGTTTTAATAAATAATAATTTTTCGTCGTCTGTGTTATGCTCATAATCTTATATATTTTTGTTTTGAAAGTAAGCTTGAGCACTGAAGAATGTATGTATTAGTATGTGTTAAGGTACCTCTAGCGTAAAGATGACTAGACAACGTTATGATCGAGCGAACTGCCGAGATTTGGCGGGAGTCAGCACGGTCCTGTGGAAAGCAGTCAAAACGCCCCGGAAAGTCTTCAGTTTTATTCGGAAAAATTTTCTGAACAAAGTTAGACTCGCACCGATTCCGTTGTTCGCACTGGGACGTGCTGAACCCAACAGCGTACATTGTCTCCTACAGCGTATGTGTAGGCGACAATGTACGTTTTACCTGTGTGCCATCTGACTGACGTAGATACAAACAATGCTTTATTTTTCGTGGCTTGTTCCTACTTAAGTAATTATGCTCTCTTTAGTGTTACGGCAAGCTCCATCTCATGCACAGTCGGCACGAACGGCTTATGTACGTTAGGCGGGCGTGTGGTTACAGCACCTTCAAATTGACGGGTATTTGTACACCCCGAAAATACGTCAAACACTCTCAATGACTCGCGGTAGTGTTGAGATCGACTATCACATGTTCTATGGCTTGATGAATTCTATGAGGCACCACCAATAGAGCAATGAAAGCTTCCGTTGTATCTGGCAGTATGGTATGACCCTCAAAAGGTGCACTCAATAATTTTAAAATTGATTATATTAAAATACGACCGAAGTCGTATCTATGAAACGAGTTATTACCATTTAACAAGAAGCTTTAACATTTAATTTAATTGTAAAATTATCGAGTGTTTTTTTTTGTGGGTCATATGGTAGAGAGGGTATCCCACAAACGTGCGTACCTCACCTTATGATAACAGTAACTCACCTAATACTAAGCCGCACTAACAGAAGACAGACCCGTATCATGAATACAGCTTACAGTCGGGTGTGCATTTAGCGAGACTAGGTGAGCTCAAATTGTATTAAGGCGAAGCGTTGATGTTGTGAAGTGAGGTGTACACTTTTGTGAGACGTAATCTAATCTTTCTGGAAATGATCCAGGCCGACTAAACTGATGGAGATTCGTTCCGATGGTTGCCAGAAGTTCGTCTCGGGAGGGCTTTAAACTCATGAAACTCGTGGTCTGACAAGGGAAGTATTTTCTCATGAATTCTCAAAATTTTCGCAGTTAATTGAGCTTAGACTTTTTTCGTTGTGTTGTATTCGTTTTTGTTGCTTATCATCTCACTCCCATCGCTAGGAAACTCAAGTATCTTAGGGTTAACTCAACAGGTGACTGTATTCAAAAAGTTCCCGTTGCTCAGTTGTTTGTTTCTGATGAATAATCAAGCGCTATGTGCTGACTCATATGTGTATTTTATCTTTTTATGCTTTTAGTAATTTTATGTCTAAATATTTATTGTATTCATGTGCAATTTCTCTGCTGTTGTTTTATATTTTACTGTTAAGGAATTTTATTCTACTTTTTGTGTCATGTAGTGGGGAAATTGTGAAATTTACTGTTGCGTATCATGGCTACGCGTTTCTGATGCACAACATGATTGCTGACGTACAGTAAATTGTTGCGTATCATGGCTTCGCGTTTCTGATGCACAGCATGATTGCTGACGTACAGTAAACTGTTGCGTATCATGGCTACGCGTTTCTGATGCACAGCATGATTGCTGACGTACAGTCGAGACCTGTACGATGCCCAGCTGTGTTGTACAGACCTTAGAGCTGTCACTGGAGAAGAATTGGTGCTCTTCAATGCGCATTGGGAATTGCATTCCTGTAGATGGCGGCGGTTTCTTAGCCTGCTGAGAAGAGATGCACTGGTGTGTAAGCAATTCATAATTGTAGCTTGAATTTGTTCAGTATTCTCAACATGCCGTCATCGTGTGCTGTGCGGGACTGACTTTTTTAATATTCTTCTACAACCATAGTGTGATCTATCACAGAACTGCACTATTCCCATCGTATGTTACAGTGGAAACTGCACTGTTACGAGCACCTGTAACGGAGTCATGCCTAACACTGATATGTTGGAAAGTCACGCAAAATGGTGTTATTTCTGTGACCAAACTGTTATGAGGCCATGTCCACACGTTCGTACGTGCGAGCTACTGTCGTAACAACACGCACACGTGCATCTATGAACGTGTCCCTACATGTTGCTGTGGGTACACGTCATGTGATGCACATGGTGCATGTACTATGTTGCCATGGTATAAATAAGTCCATGTACCGTGTTGCCATGGTACACATAGGTACATGTGCCTTGTTGCCGTATGTACTGGGATACAGCCATGTACATCAGCACAAAGTTGCCATACTTTAGTAGAGCGCGAGAAACACACAAGCTTTGTGTATGTGTAGTGGGTTGTGCGAATGTTTGTGTGCGCGAGTGGTCGTGTGTGAATGAAGGAAGGTTCAGCGTCAGCCTTAGCATTCGAAATTTGAAATGTTTTCCGTAGTTTTCAAGTAGATTGAGTGTTTGTTAGGATTTTGAGCCATTCTGGGCGTCCGAAAATGTTTCACCTGAGGAAGGTTAGCATTATGTATATACACGTCAACTCCAAAAGAGAAAACAATTTCACGCTGTTCACTGTAATATGTGGAGTAGGAGGTTTGCATCCACAAGCTTTAATTTCCGTACATTAGACAGCTGCAGATTATTTAACTAAAATCATTTTGCAAAATAGGTCTGTACGTACATAGATTTTATGAAGAAAAATCAGCATGCAGGCAACTGCATCGAGTGAGATGTTGCCATCGTGCGCTCCGCCCTCCTCTTGTGATCCAGAGAGCTCTGCTCCCTGTCTCTTCTACTGTAGCTAGAGCTAGTGTAAGTGTCTAGGAACCTCTATTCCATAGGTGGCTGTTGACGTGGGGTAGGTGTAGAGTAAGTAGGCGACTCTTAGATGTATTTTTTACGAATCATTTTATGCAACAGCATCAGTAGATTGGATGTGTAGTTGAGGATTCTTACGATGTAGGCGACAAAACGTCGGGGCGGGCGCGCTCCCGGTGCGCTCTTTATTGAGGAGCCTTCACACGATCAGTTAAGGTCTTAAGACAGTGTAGAAAGGCGCCCAAATATGGACATCGGATGCTACCGTTGCTCTTTATTCTGGAGTCAGGTCGGAATTCAGGGGCTGTACAGTTCCTTGATGTCTGAACTGATTGCAGAATAGAGAACAAAGTTAGAATTCGATGCCCATATTTGGGTGTCTGCCGATACTGTCTTCAGACTTTGACTGATCGTGTGAAGAGCCCTTCTGTATTACGCTGCTTGTATCACTTGATTTTGTTGCTAGCAAATAAGTGTGTTTGCGGAATGTTATAAGATGCCCATTATTTCTAATGAAATTTATTTTGTGTCGTACACTTGTATCATATTTTTTACTGGTATTATTTTTAAGAAAGGCAGAAAAAGATATATATTTGTTGACCTCACTATTCACAAAAAGACAAATTCTAGCGTTAAAATTGTTCATTTTTTAAATTTAGTTTTGCTCTAAAGAAAAGGGGAAATTATGGTTTTACCTTGGAACAGGACCAAAGTGAAATTTGGTGACAACGACATCACACCCTTTAACGACGGGCTTATTTTGGCGCTAAAGCAACATTTAGCTTTGTGCCAAAACTGGCTGCAGCCTTAGGTACCCTTGCAATAAGGTTGCATTTACTTTTTATTGAAGAACTAGCGGACCCTAATGAAAAAAGCCTTGTGGCTCTCTCGGGATGGGGGTTAAAGGCAAACAAATTACTGTGTTATTTGCGTAGCCTCATTAGGCGTAGAGTCTGTTTTTTATCAATTCTGACGCCTCGTTTTAATATTGTGATCTCTTCGGAGAAATGGTGACTCGAATACTTGTTAAATAGCTCTGTTTTATTATGTATTTGGTTGTTTATTTATTTATTCCCTTCATTATTTATTGATTTATTTACTGTCGATATGACCTGTCCTGTGTGACTTAATACCATTGAGCGGCGGATGGTCACAAGTGCATGACTCTTTTTGTTGCTGTTTGACGTAGTTGTTGAAAAACGATTTTAAAACTCATTTCTATGTTTGCCACTTCGTGAAGCGATCTATTTCGCACGGTCTGTGTGTCATTCTGCGCATTGGCCTGTGCGTGATTCTAACTGTCAACAGTCTCTGTCGACATATGTTGCCGCCGTGGTTGTTGCATTCACACGGTCATTGTTGACATACGTTGACGCCGTGGTTGTTATATTCACACGGTCATTGTTGACATACGTTGACGCCGTAGTTATATTCACACGGTCATTGTTGACATACGTTGACGCCGTGGTTACCGCATTGACATGGCCACTGTTGACATATGTTGACGCCGGGGTTGTTGCATACACTGTGGACGACAGAGACCGTGTGAAGGCAACCGCCTCCAGTGTGGCTGTAACCAACAGGAACACCCACTAGTGCCGAGTGGCAAGTTAGGAACCACTATTTCGACGGCCATTTTCATTTCGATGAAATTGAATTGAATTTTCAGTATCTGTTACAGAATGTGTAGCCTAAGGCACCTGCCATAGTTTACCCATTTATGTTCTTTGGTTTATTCAAACACGCAATCAACCGAAAAGATTCGTTTTCACTGAGAATGAAATTCCGGCATGAATGGGTTAATGAAGCACCTGGACGGGGATTGGTCTTATCCGTACATGTGAGAATGTACGTGTACGTTTCTTAAAATATTGGATTCCCGGGTTACATCTTTAAGGATAATTGGAGTATTTCATCTGAGAAATTATTATTATCTACATTGATTGAAATCATATAATTATTAGTATCATCTTGGTTCAATAAACAATTGCCCAGAAGAAATTCTCAAGTTATCTTTGGAGGAATGAATGTTTATATTTTGTGCGAAGAGCTGCAGGTGTAGTAAAGTGAAGGCTGGTCTGGTGCATCGACCTTCAGGTTGTGCCTCAACTTGTAGCTTTACGGTAGTCATTTCGGTGCCGCTAAGCCGTTTAAAGAAATTCGCATTTTACTTAGCAAAATTTTTCTTGAAAAACATGTCAATGGATAAAATGTTTGTTTTCGGGGTACAAAAAGCGCTGTCTCAGCTATTGCTGAGATCGAAACATCGTAGTTAAATAGTCTGCACAAAACGTTTAATGAGCTATCCAGTTCGAAATAAGATTGAGAGCTAGAGCACCTGTGTTGCAAGATGTATAAAATTATAGTGACCTTCTCTTGTTGAAGTCGCATAGAAGTTTTCCTTCGGACTCAAGTGCATCTGGCAACCGTCTCTTCCTTCCCTTGCCTTCGGTCGAGGCGCGTATCATGGCTACCAAACTGCAGGTGCCTCTTATTTTTTAATTCATGCATTTGACCATTATTGTCTCTCCTTTCCCATACGTCATCAGTTGACGCGTGTGTCGTGGTTGCCACTTTGCGGGAGTCTGGTCTACCAGGTCTCATTTTTATATTCAATGTTTATAATTCGTGCCTCTTTATGTCTCGCCTCCTAATTATTCTGCTAGTTATTGCTACGTAAGGTAAGAATGTACAAGTTCTGTCACCGTCCAGCCAGGATCTACACTTTCGGAAGTAGAGGTACAGGAGATGTTTCGAAAAACTCCTTGGTGTTCCGTTCTCGTGAAAATCTAGCGACTTTCCGACAAGCTGCGGCACCTCACAGCCTCGGATACCGTGTGTAACGTAGCCCCATAGTGGACGTGGTTCTCTTGCCGGCCACGTAAACGCACATGTGCCGTGTTTACATGGTTGTTACACGTGGGTAAATGTGTAGTATTATTGTGTACCTACCGTGCCGTGGGTGCCTGCACTCATCTTCCAGCTTTGCCTCTGTTGCGGCCTAGCTAGTCAGGTGGAGGGGGAGAAGCAGAAGGGTCTTTCCGTCGTGTTTTCGGAAATTTTCTAAAATTTGAACCTCTCATCCACGCTCGTGTTATGGATATCGTTTGCTTGGCAGGCACATCTGCTAGTCTGAATGCATATTCCATTTGGCAGACTGTCCGGTAACAGAGTGTAAAATATGCGAAATATTCACGTCAACGGATAATCTTCTCTCTATCGAGTCCGTTTATGAGAGGTATAGCCGCATGTATTTCATTATTTTTTTGCCCTCGTGCATCTCTTCTTTAAACATCACGCTGGGAAACTCAACTGGCAGTCTGGCAAATTTTTCCCTCTGTTTTTTTGAAACACAAAAAATGCTTCTTGATGTCCATGTCGGAGAGAGCCCGACGTAACCGATGAGAATCGTTTCTAAGAAATTCGGGTGGTTTCATATTTGGAGTCTTATCGTGTACATGGTGCAGGGTTGTGACTTTGACCTTCTCTTCTGTGCCACCGAGGAGATATTTTCTAAATGATTCAATGTTTAGATTCAGTGCTTTTTCGAATGCAATTTGTGACGCTGGAATCTAGGATTATTCTCGGGAATTTATGGACCTCGTGCCTGAACACGAAAGTATGTTACGTATTACAGATATCGTCTCGAGACCAAAGCGTCCGGTAGGCGCCAGTGGTGTCAGGTTGCTTACAGCGCTGTCGGAAGTCCCACCGTGTTCCTTCATCTGTACTTTTTGTAAGCCTTTTCGTATTATGAACAAATTTGATTAAGTGAATGTGTGCTAGTGCGATGGCCGAGTACAATATATGTAGTTAACAGCACGGCACTGTATGCAGCCATTGGATGAGTCAGTAGTAAACTTTTCAAGTACGTAGTCATTCTTCTGTGATTGGTTGTTGTACAATACTGATGTACTGACGGCTACGGAAGACTGCCGAAATAAAGGAAAATTGCTGATCTCGTGTCACTATCAAAAATGTGCATTTACACTCGTTCATGAATGAATTACTGTCTCTGCTGCCAGCGATGTTTCAAAGGGCAGTGCATTTGTGGTTGACATTTGGATTATTGGTGCGAATATGTTGACTGGAAATTTTCAGAGAAGGTTTAGATTGGCAGTCATTTTTAAATCAACATCATTTCAGTTTTGACTAGGAGCTTCCGTTAACTTCCTCTAAGAAGATGAATCCGTCTATAATTAACATGATCATGTAGGGCTGAAAAGACGCCAAAATTTCGGTGAAAATGTTTGGGTAATGCGGTAAGCACAGGTTAGAGGCTCTCTTGTACTTTGCTCCTTACCTACCGAGGCAGGCTCAGGCCGGAAGAGAGACCCCTGGGCGACTCAGAAAAGAGCCCCTCGGGCGACCCAGAAGAAAGACCCCTGGGCGACTCAGAAAAGAGACCCCTGGGCGACCCAGAAGAGAGACCCCTGGGCGACCCAGAAGAGAGACCC
>VOMN01093299.1:0-16402 GCA_014899125.1 Orchestia grillus
ACACTACCAGTACACAGGATTACAACCAATGTAAACACACTACCGAGTACCACAAAGTAGCGACCAGCACCACCAGCAGGGGACACCACACCCACCTGCATGACCGTGATGGCACCATAGGTGACAGCCACCCAGTAGCAGGACCCCACCACCACCCCGGCAGCCACGAACGGACACACGCGGTAGATGAAGGCGTCCATCCGGTCCAGGAACATCATCAGTTGGCCTGCAGCATTTATTTCAGGGCAGGTGAGCAAGAGGGAACATCATCAGTTGGCCTGCAGCATTTATTTCAGGGCAGATGAGCAAGAGGGAAGTTAAGTGATTTGTCGAGTTGTGGTTGTGGGGCAGGGAAATTGACTAGTTTCACAAGCGCACAAATTTGAAAAAAAAATAAAGGGTTACCACAAAACATTTTACCTCACTGATTTATCGCTTTGGTACTTTTGAACGTTGTAATATTAAGTACGTAATAAATACTTTAATGCAGTCCATTATAAATCAAAATTTTTTTTACTGTCACAAATAAACATTTATTGAAGGAATTAGCTGTGGTAAAACCTTTTCCTGACGCTGTGCACATGACATATTCAAAAATTAAATCAAATGGTGTAGGCCAAAAATAATTCCTTTACTATTTCATTGGCTCAGAAGTACCAGAAATGAAGTACCTATATGTTAAGAGGAACGATACTACACAAAATATTTCTCCAAAAATGTAGAGATTACAATGCATTCAACACCACCAGCAATATGTCATGCCTACCCTCAGGGCAGGCAGTAGTACTTACCGTGAATGATGTATAGGCATGCTAGTTATTTTCTTCTTCAATGACAAATTACCTATGAAATATGTTTTTATATACCAACAAATGTTTCGACGGTGATAGACACCCCCCCCCACTCCCCAGGGTAAGGATGCACGCTTCCCTAAAATTTAACACGTGGACGGCAACGTGCGACATATGCAATAGGTATGGTGCATGCTGATCATTCCTAACCTGAACACCTGAATTACTGAATACATACTCGTATTTCCAAAGTTTAATGAAATTTCTCTTTCATACTGGAGTAGGTATGCTAATCTAGATAGGAAGAAAGTTAGCAATGCAACTACAATTGTTTCGTGATTACAAAACCCTACACTATGAACTTCATGACCAAAATAAGTCCTAACTACAATCAATTTCACATGTAACAGTTACAACAAACGTGAATTTTTTACTGTATGGACAGTTGCAATCTCAATCGTTTGTCCTTCCCTTTCTACATGAATTTCAAACTCTACTACTATAAGGATGTTGCTAGATTTCTGTTGAAGGCTAAATAAGGTCCAGTTCCATAGGTGTACACATGACGCTGTGGCTAGTTTTCTGAACAAAGTTAAAAGCAAGCAACATTGTCACCAAACTAAGTGTTTTGTTGGTCAATAAATGTTAATTTCAAAGTTGACTGCCTCACCCATGTTGGGGAAGTGGATGATGTACTGGAAGCTACACTGTGGACAGTTGACTTTGACTGTGGAGTTGCCCTTCTGCTTCTCGTCAACCCATCGTTGCAGGCATGACTGATGAACCTGTTGAACATAACCACATCAACATATTTTCCAAGGTAGGCACACATGCCTGGGTCAACAAACTTCCTAGGTCAAGACTAGGTCAACACACTTCCTAGGTTAACAGGACTAGGTCAACACACTTCCTAGGTTAACAGGACTAGGCCAACCAAACTAGGCAAAGACTAGGTCAACCCAACTAGGCAAAGACTAGGTCAACCCAACTAGATAAAGACTAGGTCAACTCAACTAGGTGAAGACTAGGTCAACCCATTTCTTAGGCTAATATTAGGTCAATAAGTTTCCTTCACTAGGGTTGCAGAGTTGGAGGCTTTAGAAAGAGTCAAAGTCAGACTCATAGGAATGCTAGGAGTGAGAGTCAGATTATTTTATCTGACTCCAACTCCCAATGCCCAATTGAATTAGGTTTTCAAAATATTTTATTTATTTCTACCTAATACACAAGCAAATACTCATGGACTCTTCTTTGACCCTTTGATATCTTTAACCTTGATGTCTTAAATCACATTTAGTTCACAGAGCATAACAAGTATCTCACACGATAGATAAATATGTAGTTCATACTACCAGTTATTAGAATTAGTAATGTAAGTTAATTATGTGAAATGGCGTTTATTATAAGCTTATGGATTCTATCCATTTTAGTTAATTCATAATGTATTATTAATTATTTATATCTATAATAAATAACCTCAAACATAAAAGATTACCAACGATAATACAAGAATTGTGACTTGTAATTAAGGAGTTTGATATTAATGTCAAGAGTCGAGAGTCGAAATTTTTAGAATCCTAGGTGTCGAAGTCAGAATTTTTGAAATCCTCTGGGTCAGAGTCGGAATAGAACCTTATACCTTCCGACTCTGTAACCTTGCTTGCAGCAATGCTATTTTTTCAGGGATAAAACAACACCATCAGTGAGTCACATGGCAGTAAAGGTGTCAAGTTAATAAGTTAGGTGCACTTAAACACTATAAATATATGGGGTTATTAAAGCTATTTAATGATCTTAAAAACTCACCAATCTTGTCTAGTTCAGAGTGCATTAACTCCAAATGAAAATAGGCTTCACGAATGTTCTTTACAGAAAAAGGAGTTTCATGTGAATTAAATGGTTTTATTCATCACAAAAAAGTCTTCTCCATAAGAAACAATGAAAATATCACTCTTTTTAACCAAAAATACATAAGGGTTCACTTAAACAAAGCTGCTTCTTTTTTTGCACAAAGCCAAATACAGCCTTAGGGCAAAAATAATTTAGCTATTTAACAGTGGACACCGAGATCAAGCAATGAGGAAGGCATCCGAATCTCATTTGGCACCAGCATTAAAGGATTAAACTAAGAAGCAACTATGAAAGAAAAAAAATTTACAATTATGTACTCTACCTAAATACTAGTGATTAAAATACTAAATCAAAGAAAAGCGTATAAATTCATTACATGAACTCAGTTTTCTTAACACTGACAATTTTTTAAAACTCTACCATACACTGTTTCACAACACTTCCATTGGTTTCATAACAAACCTAAATTTTTTGTAACACTACCATAATTTCCATAACACTACCATAATTTCCATAACACTACCATAATTTCCATAACACTACCATAATTTTCATAACACTACCACAATTTTCATAAAACACTACCACAATTTTCATAGCACACCCATGGTTTTCATAACACCACAAACCCTAGTTTTCATGACATTACCATAATTTCTATAACACTACCATGGTTTTCATAATACTACCATCGTTTTCATAATACTACCATCGTTTTCATAATACTACCATCGTTTTCATAATGTTACCATCGTTTTCATAATACTACCATCGTTTTTATAACACTTTCAAGTTTTCAATTGCACTACTTTAATTCCCACAAAACTGGTTTTCATAATACTATATTTTTAATAACACTACCATCATTTTTATAACAATACCATGGTTTCCATAATATTACCATGGTTGTCATTACACTACCCTGGTTTTTATAGGACTACAATGGTTTTCATTAGACTACAACGGTTTTCATTAGACTACATTGGTTTTCAGTAGACTACAATGGTTTTCATTAGACTACAATGGTTTTCATTAGACTACAATGGTTTTCATTAGACTACAATGGTTTTCATTAGACTACAATGGTTTTCATTAGACTACAATGGTTTTCATTAGACTACAATGGTTTTCATTAGACTACAATGGTTTTCATTAGACTACAATGGTTTTCATTAGACTACAATGGTTTTCATTAGACTACAATGGTTTTCATTAGACTACAATGGTTTTCATTAGACTACAATGGTTTTCATTAGACTACAATGGTTTTCATTACACTACAATGGTTTTCATTACACTACAATGGTTTTCATTACACTACTATGGTTTTCATTACACAACTATGGTTTTCATTACACTACTATGGTTTTCATTACACTACTATGGTTTTCATTACACTATTATGATTTCATTAGACTACAATGGTTGTCACTACACTACAATGGTTTTCATTACACTATGGACTTCCTTACACTACTGTTTTCATTACACTACTGTGGTTTTCATTAGACAATGGTCTTCATTACACTACAATGGTCTTCATTACACTACTATGGTTTACTCAACACCACAGTCTTCACTACACTCCCATGGTTTTGATAATACTACCATAGTTTTCATCACATGAGCATTAATTTCCTGATATTACTGTGATTTCCACAACCCCAAAGAGGGCTTCTAGCTCAAATGACAGAGTAGCCATAGGGCCGAGAAGTGCTCGGCTCACCTAAATCAGCTCCACACCATGAGGCCTTTGATAGTCATCTCGGACACCACACCCACAAGCTTCTAAGCAAAATATAGACTAATTGGAACTATAGAAATGATATGATGGGAAAATACTCATCCAATTACTAAGATGAGTTTTGAATTTCTGCTGTATATTATTACTGAAGAATGTGCATGACAGTCCAATAAAAATGTCTCGAATGTTACTGCACAAGATTTTGAGTTTACCCAGTAACCTTACATGAGATCACTGAATAATTTTTTAATTTAACTACACATTAACAGGTATCTAGCATGCATATATGTCAAAAAAAAATTAAGATATTTTCTTACCCATTCAATAGTTGTTTGATACTTCTTAAGTTACAAAGAGAATGAATAGGAAAGTTAAGCAAAAAATTGAATTTTACTGAGCAATCTCCAGAGTGTATTTTCAGTAATTGAGTCCAATTTAAAGGGCTTACAATTCTATGCCTAGCGGATGAGGGACAGGGAGGTTAGTTGATCATAATTTCTGAATTTCAATGGGCTTTTTTTTTCAAAAATGTTATACTAAACCAAAAACCATATGCTTGAATGGCACCCTAGACTCGCTGATCTGTGAAATAGCTGTTACACAATGGGTTAGAGAGGATAAGGGTTACGCTCACCCATTTTGTGGTCCCCCTGCAGAGACAAGGCTTCACCCACGAGGCCGAGAGGTCATCCTCATCACTGGCGTAACAGACCCAGCAGTAGCGGCGACTGTAACAGAGCAGCGTCAGTATTTATGACCAGGTAAAATTCTTGCTACAACTTTCTGTGCCATTTTATTGCTAATGCAAATGCTTCATGAACGAGGGCTTAAAGAAATGAGTGTATTTTTCAAGCAGAAATTATGTGCATGCATGAACACATGCCAAATAAGTCAGTGCATTTGTTAAGAAAAACATTATTAAATCATCTACTTAATAATTATTTTTTGATTTTTGATAATGTACCTCGGTCTATAAACAATAACCATTAGATACTGTCCTCTAAAAAAAAAAATTGAACACACAACAAAATAATCATAAAGGTACAACAAAGGTTTACAAAGCAACATTGATACTTCAAAACAGAATGCATATTAACAATGAGTAACAAATACTAGATGTTTATTAATAAAAATAGATCAGGTACACCTATGGGTGCTACACAGTACACAGTCCCACTCATAATTTAAAAAGAAATGCAAAGTAATAAGGAATAACAATTATTACAATTTCTAAATAAATCTTTCAAGAAAAACTAACGAAGAAATAAAATGAGCAAGCTTTATTACCAGATTTCCCACACAGACAAGCACATGGCATAAACTTTTCACTTAAAGAACATGCCCCTGGACCCAGAAGGATAATATAGAAGGAAATGAACATCCTTACGTATCTTCTCCTCCAGAATGTGCCGCTGTGGTAGACAGAGTTGACTCGTTCATGTCAAGCTGCGACCACCAGACAAATTTATTTTTCCTTGAGCTCCTGTTATATCAGTAAATCTGAAAATGAAATATTTAACTGGTGAAATATACAACAATGATCTGATGCAAGTCAACTCACAAGATCTGCAACACAAAGTCAAGTCTTTAAATGCTACCTCTATTGTGAATATGTATCTCACACAGAACCAACTTTTCAAACTAGGTACTGCCTTCCAACTCAATCCTTACTTTCAACTTGGTCCTGACTTTTGACTTGGCCTTGACTTTTGACTTTTGACTTGGCCTTGACTTTTGACTTGGCCTTGACTTTTGACTTGACTCTAACTTCCAACTTTGTTCTGACTTTCCCCTTACTGGGGTTTATGCTTACGTTCTCCAAGGAAATTTCTCTACAACCATAGTTAAATTTCCATGAAAGAATATTTCCATTGAGCTTGTTTTTTATAGATCAAGGAGTTTACATTTCTGAGCCTAATAAAAGTGAGGAGAGTGGTTTGTTGTCAGAAGTTCAGGCCAACGGTTATCTGCCAATAGATTTATCTTTTGGATTCATGGGCTCATTCTTTCAGAAATCTTTGCACAAAGAGTTGTTGAATTGTAAACTGCACCCTGTTTGTGGCCACAGAAAAATACAGCACTTGCATGCCAAAAATATGACTTGTGCTTTCCTCACTGGAAGGGGGCATTACTGTACTAAGGAGCATGAATATGTCTAAATGAAAAGACCTATACATAATGACAAAGTTAAATAGTCATAGCAAGGATAGCACCATTTCAGTAAGTCTGACTATCATGCACCAAAAATGAAAGACCATTCAGTATGGACTATGGAGAATGGGGAATGTGTGGACAAGGTGTGTTCCCACACAGGATCCCATGCACACAAAAACAGGAAGTTGAGAAGGAAGAAGAAGAAAAGACAGGATAATCAGTGAAGAAGGAAAGATAATGGAAAGAAGCAAAATGGGCACAAAAGATAGAAGTCCCAGAGACCTCTTTATAGCTGAAAGACCCAAACAATATCTCCCTAGGGCAAAATTTAATACTCAAGAAAATATATTGCACTAAAAAATCTAATGAAAAAAAGTAAATGCAGGTGATACTCAAATACTGATGAGACAGTAATACTAACAGGACAGTAATACTGATGGGACAGTAATATTGATGGGAAAGTAATACTGATGGGAAAGTAATACTGATGGGACAGTAATACTGATGGGACAGTAATACTGATGGGACAGTAATATTGGCAGGACAGTAATACTGATGGAACAGTAATACTGATGGAACAGTAATACTGATAGGACAGTTGAAGCAGGGTTAGATGGTGATTAAAAGGTAATATTTAATCAGTTGTTTATTTTCTCACTAAAAGAATTTATCTCCTTTTTATTCATAGAATTTACTTTTCTCAGTTTTGAAGTTTATTTCTGATTTTGTTTTCTTCATTCATTTAATGTTGTGGGAAGCTGTGACAGATCTAGCAACACTAGGTATCACAGATACCCATGTTTACATAAGCTAAGCTGTGCAGAAATGTTCACAAGGAAGTTTCTTCTTAAAGGTAACTATTTATATACACTATAAACATCACTTACAGAACATTTACAAAAAAAATATATATCACACACGTCACTACATAACTTCCCCCGTCAGATAGCGGAGTTATTTATATAAAGCATTTTATGTTGAAGAAAAATTGTCTTGTTTCAGCAGTGGACAAGGCAACAGTAAGGATGTCCTGATTTCTTTTTTTAAATGAGGAAAATTCAGACTTGTTAGACAATTGCCATTAATATTTCACGGCAAAATCACACAATACTGAAGCCACATTCTACAGCAGTGGCGTATTTCGCAGTTGGATCGCGATCTCGGACTGATCCGCGAATTCCTAATCGTAGAAGTTTACTCCGAACAAGTCACAACTGAGGAATGTTGCAAGTTGGCCTGGCAACGATTATGCTAAGGTTATAAAAAAAAACTAATATATATAAAATAATACGGGAACAGAGTTTATCATTTTTTTCATTTTCACGTTCATTCCTTGCAATAATGTGAACTATAACTAATAAAGATTATTTGTTGTTCCCATCATAGCTAGGGCCTAGGCTCACAAACGATTGCCTCAAACTGAACGCAGGTAAAACGCAACGTATCGTTGTCGGCTCTAAAAATACAATAAAAAAGGTTACCTAAACTTATTCTCATTCTTGAGATCTAGGTAATTGAGTCTGTCGATAAATTAAAAAATCTAGGCGTTTGAACAAACATGACCTTTAAAATCCATATGGAAAAACATGTAATGAAATAAATGGGATCTTAATATTTTTCCATCGCGTAAAGAATGTGCCAGAAAATAAAACATATTATTAGCCTTTCAATCGTTGGTGTTATCACGTTTCGACTACTGTAATTCTGTGGTGTGGGGAGATTTACCTAAATCTCTTCAGAAAGAGTAACAGAAATGTATGAATTTCCCTGTCTAGGTTATTTGTAATGGCAAGTTTAAAAAAAGTGATCATGTAATTGCTCTCTCAAATGAATTGAGCTGGATTTTTCTTTTTTTTCTTTCTTTCTTTCTATTCTCCCGTAAAGAACTAGATCCTCGTTCCTCACCTCTAAACTTTACGCAAGGCAACACTTCATATTTGGCTTAGCACGCTTAGCACCTTGTGATTGCATGCAACAGCTGTGTTATACAGAGGACGACCCGGATCTTAAGAAGATTGGTTCCCTGGTGCGATCCAAACCTTGTTCTCGTATCGGAAGCTACCAACTCGATTCCACTCGCACGATCTCAACACACGCCTCATAAAAAAGAACACTCTCGGAACTAAGAAGACCTAGCCCTTTTTCGGTCATCCAAAATATATTCAGATAAGTGATCAAAGAGTCTTTCATTAATCCCTTTGAAATACAGTAGCAAAACATCGAGCAGAGCGTAACCAAAACAAACCTATGGTACCCGAGACAAGATGATGTCAGTTCCACCTCTGCCGCCATCTTGGCATTCATTCGAGCAACTTCACGGTAGACGCAGCATTCGGTCTTCGCATTTCTTCTCATCTCCTCGTCCCACAACTTCAAGTAAGCAACGCCACTACTGTCTTCCTTCGAAGTTTCCCGTGGCGTACTCGAGATCTCTCGCTCCCTTTGTCGAAGCCACCAACTTAAGACACCACATACGAACTCAATCAACCACACAATCACGCACCACCAAGAACTCTATTCAGTCGGAATCAGACCCAATTCTTCGACTGCAAATATATGAGTTAAGTTTACCTCAGACCCTGTGTTTCTCTATCCGTCCGGACTAAACGAACGTACACCTTGATCCCCAACTTAAAAAGTACTGCTAAAGAAGTATGTATTCAACCAAAACAAACAACTTTTTTTAAAATATTTGAAGCTATTCTGTTGATTTCTTTGATGATATTGCTTTTTAAATAACGGAGAGTATTAGCAATAATGATGTAAGCCTTTCCTTTAAGATATCTGCAGCATGCAGTGGCACGACATTTCAACTAGTAGAATTCGAAGTTAGGATACTGATATTAGCCTGCAAAATAAGGAAATATTTCTAAAAATATTTAAAAAGTTATCTTAAACAAATAGCATTACTTTACAAGCAAATAGGAGCAGTAACCGGGGAAAAACCATTTCGCTTGCTCAAAGCCCCGCGTCAACGGGGGGAGATTCATTTCTTCTCAAGCCCCCGTAGGACAAACAACGTCCCAAAGAACACGTAGCACTCGGTCCTCGTGCTACGCATTCCTCACAACTCTATCGGCCCGACTTGGAAAGTTGCCACAAGTTATTTGATTGAAGGAACTCTTCCCAATAAAGTCAAGTCCCTCCGCGCATTGCTTATTATCCTGGCAAATCGATAGAGGAAGTACGCTCAATATCGAACATCAAATATCCCCATGGGAAAAAATCGACAGGAGTTAAATCAGGAGACCATGGTGTCCATGGAACGGCACCAAAACATCAAATTAAACGACCAGAAAAGGTAGCTCTTAGAGCTGTCATGGTTTATGAAGTCTAAAATTGTAATTTTCACAATTAATGATTAACTATCATTTCTATGATCAGTGGAAAGATGATGGATATCACGTGCAATAAAATTACTATATTGCTCATGTAATGATGCAAACATTTCTTTACCACTTTTGCTACTATTTCACTTACATACCTAAGGCGGAATCTTTTGTTTTTGTCTTTAAAAAACAGCTAAAAAATCAAAGAAAGAAAGAAAATGAAATAAATGGCAGAGCATGCTTTGTTATGAAAGTGAATTGTGTAGGCAGTAACATAGATACGGTGGTTAAGTTATGTCTTTTTTTTTTGTCGGAGAGCTTAGACACTTCTGGTCAAAAAAATGAATTATCTTTAATTTTTTACATAATTTTAAAGAAAAAACGATACACAGATAAGCGACGAGATTCGTAGTTTCTTAATTCACGAAAAAAAATTAAGAAGTCACGTATATGTAATTTAAAAATTGGTTCCTTGCATCACTAATTCACGAATGTCTCAAACCGCACCAGATTTCTGAATGAACTGTTTAAAACATTTCTTATTAGTGAATTGGAGGGCTTATGAGTACTGCTAAAGAAGTATGTATACAAAAAGTAATTTCAATTCTTTATGATTCCTGATGAATTTTTGTGTATATTTTTACGGAAAGGACTTGTTCCGCTGTAAATACTATCTGGATTGTAGACAAAAATCTGGGTGCAATAGTACCTTCTGCACTAAATACGACTCGAGGTCCTATGCACAGTAGAATAACTAAAATTCAACCATCTTGAGTAACTGAGTATACTTTAGTAATACCGCGATCTCTTTCAGCATCATGTCAAATGGATCTGCAGCGAATTTAATTTGTGTGTATCACAAATTTACAATAGGCTTGTGTAGAATATGGTGACAAGTCTTGTTTTACTTTTATTACAATACTCTCCTACAGATCTTTAACAACAACTCCTGTTTTGTATTACTATACCTACCGAAAGTTTTTGTTTTACTTCTATTACGATATCTACCAAGAACTCCTGTGTTGTAGATATAGGTATTGACCTTGTAGTAAAATGGCAGCCATGATGCCCGATGATGCAGGCACCACCACCATCACACAGACTACAGACGAGCAGCAGCAGTCCAGCCCTGAGCAAGTGAGTGACTGGGAGTCACATTTTTTCAGGGTTTGGTGTAATAATGTTTGTATATTACAAGGAAGCAAAGAGATATAGTTGTTTTTGGTGCATGTTGTAGGGAAGTAATGTTGAAAAATAGCTCTGTTTGGTGGTAGTAGCAAGAGAGGCAAGTGTGATATTGGCTGTGTTTGATGCAAGTCACAAGTGAGGAAACAGTGATATGCTATATTGGTTGTGCTTTGTGCAGGTTGCAAGAGAGGTCGTTCGACTGAGGCTTAGCAGAGGGCCGACACAGCGGAAGAAGGTCAGCTGGACGGACGGCACTGTTGACAATGAAAACATGGGGAAGAAAAAGTCTAAATGTAAGATCTCTTGACTTGGAAAACTTTTTATAATATTTCTTATTGGGGTAAAATGCATCTTTAACCCTATACAGCATAGTATTGCTTTCAGGCAACGGTCTTGGGAATCTCTATGTCTCAGAAAATATTTGAAATAATTGTTTAATAAATACTTTAAATATAAGTTCAACTGTCTTTCATTAGAAATTAACATTTCTATACAAATTTCTGTTTGAATGAGATGTTTGTATCACAGCACATGTAAGGATTGATGTTTGTGCAAAAAGCATGTTTTATTTAGACCAGAGGGTGTTACATAAGATTCAGAAATGTGTGCTAATTGTAAAAGCTAAAGAGAAACTTGTATTACTTCATTTCCATTGAGAATGAATTCTATCAATCTATGAATGAGTAGATTTTGCTTATTTGTAAAGACTATTATGATATTTGGGTAACTTCTTTATATGATGTTATCATTGTATATCATGAAAGTTTTGCCCTCTAGATCAGTAGGTATGTGATATGAATTTCTTGGGGAAAAAACAGAAAAGATTTACAGTAATCTCTGATAAATAAAAAAATATGATAAAAAAGAAAGAAATATTAATTTTACTAACAAATTGAAGTAGAATTTGCTGGAGCTTCAATAAACTTGCATGTTGATTGTTTAATTGGAAGGTTGATTTCATTAATTGTTGAATTTGCTGGTTGATTAATTGTTGAATTTGCTGGTTGATTAATTGTTGAATTTGCAAGTTGATTCATTTTTGAACTTGCAGACTGATTGATTGTTTAATTTACAGGTTACAAATTCATTAACCTAAAGAAGATTTACATCTTGTTGCATGAATGTTAAATTTTCATTTTCTGTGCTCTCTTACTTAACAGGTGATGTATATTGTGTGTCTTGAAAGGGAAGAATCAAATCAACAATACCTTTCATTGGTGCCTAGAGTGACTTCTTGGTGTCTGACAAGCAATTCTGCAAAATATCCCTAATGAGTAAAGATTTTGTAGAACAGAAAATTTGATTAAACTTCAGTAGGTATGTGATGCAAAATGTTCCTAATTAGGATAAATATTGTTGAACTTTTATTGTGTGATACATAATACTCCTAGTGAGGATAGATTTTCTAAAGTAGATATTAGTAAAAATTGAATGTTTGATAGAGAATCAATATAGATGATAGTCCCAAGGTTAGTTAAGGTACTAGAACAAGGCTAGTTAGGATGCTGAAAAAAGGCTAGTTAGGATGCCAAATGAAGGCTAGTTAGGATGTCAAATGAAAGCTAGTTAGGATGCCAAATGAAGGCTAGTTAGGGTGCTGGAAGAAGACTAGTTAGGGTGCTGGAAGAAGACTAGTTAGTGTAGTATTAGCTCTGCAACAGTGCTGTGAAGCACTTGTTTGACTACCAAATTATATTTATTGAAGTCTGTATTTCTGAATAAGAATGCACAGTCGATGGACTAACACTTCAATGGACTAACAAGGAAGTGATCCACCAATGCTGGATCTGTACGCTACTTCACACAGTGTTTTGATAAACTATTTTGAAGTATTTTCTGCCCATTGAAGAATAATTTCTGGAATTGCACTCAGGTATAAACTTGGGCATATTCATAAAGGTGCCCCAATTGTTCTGGAGTTGTGTGGACCAAAGTCCATTGGTGCGAGCATTAACTGACCATTCAATTTTTAACAGAAACTTGTAGACAATTTAACTCATTGAGTTAAACCTCATGGCTGCTCTAACTTGCTGTGTGTCATGGAATTTAACCTCTATGGAATCATTCCTTTAAATCAAATAAAGCTTTGAAGTCCTTCCGTAGAATTTACAGTCTTTGTTGTTTTTATTTGCATATTTTTAAGCAGGTCTATAATGATGGCATGATTTTAATGCTAAGTTACCAAGCAAACTGGTATACTTGGCACATGATTATGCTTGAGATTCAGCCCTTAACTGCGCCTTGTATCATTTCTGACAGAATTACCTACAAGTGATACATGCAGTTCTTGTGTCAGAATTTCATAAAATTGTTTAGGTGAAATATTACAAATTTGAGTCCTGAATTCAAATTTAATCAAATCTAGTCAATCATGAGGACATAACAGCATTCAGCACAGTGCCAGATGTATGTACAGTGTATTGCTTGCCTGGTGTTCTAAGGGTGTCCTAGTCCTGGTAGTCCTCTGTCTCAAAAATATTGGCAGTGTTGTAACATAAAGAAAATATACTCTCTGGACTGTATCTTTGAAGGGTTAAAAGCCAATTGATGCAGTAGTGGGTTGCACAAGTTAGAGCGTATGTTAACAATACTATGATTTTAAAATTGACATGTGTTATGTTAACATTATAACATTACTGCAATAACACAAGTCTGAATGTGTTAGCAGTACATAGTCATGTTATGTTGACACCTTGCAGGAGGCATAGGATAGGCAAAAGTTTAGATTAGTTAGGTTTGTGTATCATTTTTTATGGGGACTGACATCCCTTGGAGTGGCACTGTTAGGTTGCCTCAGCTGTAGGGAAGCCCTCAGGACTTCTATCTTTCGTGCACACTTTGCTTTTTCCAATTTTCACACTTTCTCTGCTCTCTTGTTTGTATTTTATTCCTTTTCATTCTTAACTTGCTGTGTCTAAGTGCAAGGGATCCTGTTTGGGAACACATCATTTACATGGATCCCCATTCTCTTGAGTCACGTTACATGTGGATAGGAGCTTCCAGCCCTCAAAAGCCCATAAGGTTTAGTTTCATAAGGGTGCTGCTATAGCAAATATACAAAAAACTACAGCTAGTTTTTTGTACTGCGCAATATGTGCAGCCTTATCACTAAGCTAATTTTGGCTGTGAAGGGTTAAACTAACTAATAACAATCTTTGTTACAGTAATAATAAAAATTATTGTTATGTTGACACAGGTACACTACGGTCTGAGCATGGCTGTAATTCACGTGCGTGTACAGGTTGCTGCGTGTACGTGAAGCCTCGAGGTGGCTCTAATTCCCGTGCGTGTACAGGTTGCTGCGTGTACGTGAAGCCTCGAGACTTCGATGAGAGCGAGACGGACGAGAGCGAGGACGAGTGCGACAACTGCTCGGGGCACGTGGAGAAGAAGAGGCGCGGAGGTCCTGGCGGGGAGGGAGGCCAGCCCCCAGATGAGGGGGGTCCGCCTGGAGGGGCCCACGGTACGGCTGCTGCTCCTTGAATTGTGTTAAACGTTGTGCTGTTAGGTGATGTTTTACTCTTGTGGAGTCATGCAGGTCTCGCTGATGTTATGTTTGGTTAGTGTGTGTGGAGTTCATAGGTCTGTACAAAAAGTATCCATCTTTTCTATTAAGCTAGCAAAGGATGATGTAGATAAGGGAATTCAGCGTACTCGCCGAAACGACCTTCCTGCGCGAATACTTGTATCCCTGCAGCACCGCTGGCCGCGTCAGTAGCTGCCGGAAACTAGCATTGTATAACACGGAATCATCGCATTCACGTTGTCTCCACGTGTGCAGCAGCGTCACTGGTCAAATCTTGCCAATTGTGAGGACAAACAACACGCAGGACGGTGCCAGATGTACTATGTATCGCTTGCCTGGTGTTCAAAGGGTGTCTAGAAGTTCTGCCAGAATTTTTGGGATGCCCAAGCAGAAACCATTTACGAGATCCAGCAGGTTTCGGTGATGATGCAATGTGGCTGCTCAAATTCAAGTGTACTATTACTGGTTTAAAGATGGCCGCATGTCCGTGGAGAGTGAACCACGTTTCGGCAGACCATCAACGAGTCGAAATAAAGTTATTATCGAGCAAGTGTCGACATTTAGTATGGGGGACCGACGTTTGACAGTCCCAGAAATTGCTGCTGAAGTTGACCAGCGTTTGTTCTGCTAACAGCATTTTGACTGAGGACTTTGATATATAAAGAGTGGTAGCAAAATTTCTGCCCAAGCTGCTTGCTTTCACCGGGGCAGCAATAACTCCGTGTTGCGGTCGCACAGGACATGCTGGAATGCACCAATAGTGATCCTCAGTTGCTGAAGACGGTGACCAATGGTGACGAGACCTGGGTGTAAGGGTCCGACACAAAAACCAAAGCACAGTCATCACAATGGAAGCACTCACGTTGTCCAAGGTCTTGAAAAGCAGGACAAGCTCGGTGCAAAGTGGAGGTGATCTTGCTCGTTTTTTCGACCACTGGGGCATTGTGCACCATGGGTACGCATCATAAAGGCAGACCAGCAGTAAGGAGTACTACTGAGTACCTCCGTCATCTTCGTGATGCAGTTTGGCGCGAGAGACCTGATTTATGGTCCACACCCAACTGGCACCTGCATCACGACAATGCGCCGGCTCATTCACCACACCTGGTCTGACCATACACGGCATTCTGTAGGTTCCCTAAACTCCCTACTCACCTGATATGACCCCGAGTGATTTCTGGTTGTTTCCGAAGATGCAGACAACGCTAAAAGGTCCAGTTTTTAGACCAGCAAAGAAATACTAGACAGCGTGATGGAACAGCTGCGCACCATCTCAAAAGAAGCTTTCCAGAAGGTTCCTTGTTATTGCACACACTCGGTCTAGCGGCCCTTGCAATAGAAGCACCGCTGGACTGAATGGGTGCAATCACAAGGGACCTACTTTGAAGAGGATTGCGTGTCTCATTCGCTCAGCTATGTAACTTATTTTCCCGGCCCAAGGCTGGATACTTTTTGTAAAGACCTCGTATACAAATCATGTTGTGTGTATGGAGATATACAGATCATGTCACTGTGAGGGTGGATTTAAACAAATGATACTGACTGTTTTGACGTTAGTAGTAGTAGGCGTTCCCTGACATCGCTTATTGCACGATGTCTGAGCAGCGCAGGAAGGCGGCCACCTCCACGAGTTGCGTCCAAAGCTGATGGATGGATGTAATGTTGTGTTGTTGTCTCAGTGCCGCCAGGTTGTTACAGTCTAAAAGAAGATGGGTTACTGTGTGATGATGTATCTGGCAGTTTGGTCAAAGGTACGACTGAGCGGAATCCAGTCTGTCTGTACGTGTTGAGTGAGGTGTGGTGACCGCAGCGAAGTCGT
>VOMN01093302.1:0-13009 GCA_014899125.1 Orchestia grillus
AAACCAATCATAACGAGCCAAGGAGGGAGAGGGAGGGAAAGGTATGTCATTTTCCTGCCCATTCATAGGCCAATTTGATTGACGTCAAGCTTTCTCAGGGCGCCGGATGACAATTAATTGGCGGCGTTTTCTTCTATGTATGTGATTTGTGTGACGATTGCGCTTTCTGGAGCTCCTCAACTTGATTCAGTTGACGACACGGAGACGTAAACAGTTGAAGATTCTCGTAAGTGCAAAAGCCATGACCGATTCAGAGGCAAAATGTGAGTGAATTTGTTTAACTGGAGTCTTTCACTCTAGTTCAGAAATAATTCGCGAACTTGACCGTTGAACTATTCAAAACTTGCTCATCTCCAAAATCCGTACCCATTTTCACTCCCACTAAGAATAAGGCGTCATATCAGTCAATATCCAGAGCACTCGGAGGCAATGCAGGGACTGGAATGGGTTGCACTTTTTCTTTCCTTTCTAGTCTCGGGATAATTCGCGGACGAGCTCAACGGTCAAGGAAACGTAAACCTGCTTTGGTTGTCGATATTGTTTCGAGGACTACAGAGCCATTTGGATGGCCTACGTTGACAAGAGAAGTTGAATAGCAGTTGACACAAATTCAGATTCAGAGACCAATAACGTTTAAAAGCGTAGCATTTATGAACTTGAGAGATGAATTAGGTCTGACAGGAATAGAGCCTGTTTTTACAAATAAATATTAACATGTCCATTAGGTTTTCTATTTTAAACGCAGACTTTTGAATCAGAAATATCTTTTGCAGCAAGCTGATCCAATGAAGGCCAGCGCAAGTCGCTCGCAAAATTGAGTTTCGTTAAATTTATTCAAGCTTTAGTTACGTGCTCACATTACATATTTTCGGTTTTCATTACATTTAATTTAACGAGCTCGTTCAAGTTGACCAGACTCAGTGAGAGGAGGGTAATCATGGATAGAATTTCTTCAAATAAATCTCGCATTCATCAAATATGCGCTTCCGAAATTTTTACAACTCGGACAATAGATCACTTAATTGAATCAAAAAGTAAAATACTCAACTATAACGGATATTACGTATGAAATATTCGGCACACACCCGATAAAATACATTTCCATCTAAATTAAGCAAACTATTTCTTTAATATATGATGTGAAAACGTTTCACTAGAACGCCAAAATTCATCTGATCAGTCATATTAATTTCATCAAACATTGCTCAAGAAGCATGTGTTAGAGAAAATTCTGTAGTAAGCTTGCGCGGATTCAAGTATCAAAATTTGAGGGGATGATTTAAAACCAAGATTATATATCCGTTGCTCGGACTGCAGAGGAACGAGGTGCGAAGTGACTTGGGCAACTGCACATATGGAGATTGAACGGGCTCAACAGCAGCGCACGGAAGCTCAACTTTCCGAACAAATGCTTAACTGGGAAGCTGAACTTCCCACGGGGGATTCTATTCGAAGGCCCTAGAAAAGGCATGAGTAAAACAAGAATTTCTCCGTCATGATGTATTTCTTAAATCTTGGAAGGATACAACATCTGAAAAGAAAAGAAAAATCAATTAGTAACATTCGTAACAAACGAGTCACTCGGTAAAATATTCAAGGATAATAGTAGAACAGGGTGACGAGCGCTTTAGTAGCTATGCCTATAACGAGCCGCGATAACTCTAGCTTATACACGAACAATTCCAACAGGATTCACAATTGATATTTTAAATTTGCATGCAACAAATGAAAGAGGTAGTCACCACGTACAAACAACAAAACGGGCCGCAAATCAGTGTTATCTCTGCGATTCAGGGTTTATCAATATTACATTTGCCAGAAGTAAAGTACAAGGAAAACAAAAGATAGGTCACATCTCTGTTGAGGGGCCAACCGGTCCAATGAGGTTCTAGCTGCCCACTAGTTCAAGGCCGAGCGCCAAACCCACGCTGAAACCCCATCGGGCAGCAACGCGGTGCGCTGGGCCGTCAGTTCCTACTCCGACATCAGTAGGCGTTGAGAACGCAGTACAACTTGAGTCATTTGGACGCACTTTTATTCAATTATAAAATATTTCAGGCTACATTATATAGTCCTTTTAGGACACGAAATTCTAGTGAACGCGAGTTTTCTAGGAGTCCCAAAATATAAACAATATCATAGTTCATTCCTAAGATGAGAGTCAGTGAGGAAGGATAAGACATCCACGGTCAAACTGACCACGGATGGGTTCTGCCAACATCTCCACCATGATAGTTTTGTGATCGGCTTCCTGAACGGAATAATAGCGGGAGCGAGCGTTAGAAAAACTTGGATACTCCGCCAATAAGTTTTGCATTGGTAAAGGCACTAGGCAATTATCACCTAAGGGCGGTGGGCAACGCTCCAGTAAATATCCTTGAGCAAGACGGGTATGACCAATTCTCAGTTGACATAGTACAACTTCCACACGAGTTCGGCAGGTAGAAGGGGGCCATGCACGAACGCTATTCTAAATTTTTCAAAGTTTATTCTCAGGATCATTGTTCCACTTCTGTTGTCAGAGGCTTATTATTATTATTGCAGCTTTAATTAGGTTACATAACGAACATCGAAAATGGGATAATAAATGGCAAAGAATTCTACAAATTGCCAAGAACTTGCTACCTCTGCTACAAATGTATGCAAATCAAAATTTATTAACGACTAATGCACTTCATAACTGCCAAACATTTTGAAAGCTATACCGTGATGAAAACATGCCTTTACTTTATGAAATTATGTGAAAATCATTTTGTGATGAGAAATTCGTTTCATGCAAACTATCAAATAACTTCCTTTCTCAGTCTTCAGCGTAAAATCGAGCAAGAAGTCTTACGTTAAACATTAGCAGTTCCTTTTAGCTGACGATACTTGAACAGAAGCTTCGGAGTTAAGATTGTGGTAATATGCACAGAGTGCTGATTACTCGTACCGGTGAGCACACGAGTACATAAAAATGAGCTGGAAATTAAAAATTAAATCTGACAAAATATAGGGTTTAATTGATAAGATCAACCAGACCGAAAATTGAAATAAATTTTAAATACCTCTACTTAAATAATACCATATAGAAGGGAAAAAGTTTCTCGCGTACAGTAGGCGCACAGTCTAGGTATAGGAAGTTCGAAATGGAGTGCACAACTTTTGAGAGCTTTGTAAATGAGCTGATGTAGGCCAATACTCTTGAGAATAGGGCCTAACTTATCTTTAAGATAAAAGTCAATACTTGATGCGCTTGAGGCGGGTGTACAATGAAAATTCAGTCGGCAAGTTGCTTCAAGGTTTAAGACATAAGAGTAACGAGTGCAGAGTACGTAGACGGAAGAATGAAGCTTGAATGAATAAGAGGGGACCAGAGGGAACAGTGACACGATTGCGCACCCGGGACTAAAATCAATAGACTACGAGGGTCAGTAATCTCCAACGAAACCCGAGATGGTCACGTATCGGCCATCTCTCTCAAGGGATCTAGTTATAAATTAGGTAGCATGAGTGCAACCGAGCTCAGATGATGCACGAGCAGTCCAGCCGAGACAGACAACCTACGAAAACGACCAATAAGTAGCCTATGATCCGGGAGTAGACAACAATGAGACTAGGCCTCGACTACTCCCATAACTCCCTGCATGTTTACTGTCGGACTGACATTTAAGATAACCTATTACATGATATATAGGAAGACTTCAAAGAAAAATGCTGACAAGAGGAAAGCTGACAGCAGAGCCCTATGAAGACTTGCAGCAATATTCACAGTGGATAGCTAAAGTATTTGACACATTGAATTTTCTTTTATTTCACGAAAAATGAGCCAATTTTATAGAATTAACATGAAATATTTAGAATGAACATGACCAGTCAAAATACACAGATGTAGTGTGAGGTGCACAANTAAAGTATTTGATGGTTTCTTTAGAATTCGCTGTCTATTTTTCGTGATAGAAAAGAAAACGCAACCTATCAAAAACTTCTGCTATCCACAGTATGTTACCAACCAACACGGCCTCAAGTTCCAAGAACATCACAAAGAATACCCACGTACGCAAAGAAATTATAAAAGCATGCCAAACTTGGCGCAAATATTCTGACGAAGATAGATATTCATCCCAGTCAAACAAGAGTAGTATTTAGGATTTCAGCTGCTACACTTCATGCCAACAACACGAAGCTTGGCATTTTTCCTCATTGGACCGTACTGAGCTGAGAAAATCAGTGTGTTAGCGTGGCTAAGGATACATGCGTTGTTGCGATACATAAATACGCGGAACAGTCGACTTGTTCACGTTCTGGTGAGCATGCAACTTTGAAAAGGCCTCCACAATTACTAAAGCCTGTCGATGGTTCACGGAGTCATTCATAACGACCATTGTTTTGGAAGAATTGATCTTTACATCCAGCATTAATAGATGTAAAATCAATTAACGAAACCTACAATTCTCTAAATACTACATAAACAGTGAAAAATATGTCAAGAGATCAAAACACGAGGACACAATTTCACGAATCAAGGATTGCAACCACACAGTTTAAGCTTTTCGAATTCTAGGACGCACCTAAATCTCTCCGACCGGATAACCTGAGAATTACACGAGGGTAAAAATACTCACAATCCTGACGCGCTTTCCGATGGCAGCGGGCGGCAAGTTAGTGGTGAACTTGGCGCGGACGGAGCCAGCGTTGCCGTGCATACGGGTCACCTTACCCCAAATGGCGCGGAAAGGACGAGTCTTCTTAGCGTCCTTGCCCGTCTTCCGCTGACCCTGAACAATTTAACATTCATATTAATATTAAATCATTTTAGTTGAATAAAAAACCATTTGTCTGTATGATGTTCTTGAAAAATATGTACCAAAGAATCAATACGATAATATTGCATGGAAACTATGTTTGCATTTCCCTGACGGCGTTTTCTTCGGATAAACAATTTGATCTTTTGAGAGTCTGAGCTTCACTCGTAAGAGCCGTGCGGAATGCTCCAACAGAGCATCTCGCTACTAACGTCAAATTAAGCCCCCCTGTCCAGCCCATCTCAGCATCCAGCGGTTTATGCGCCGCAACTAACGCAGTTTAACCGATGGTTTCGTTCATTTAGCCAAAAGTTACGGCACATCTTTCATTAACTTGCGGAACTCCTCTATTCTACGGTCTCAGACTTTCGTGTCCAGCACTGAAGTTTAACCACTAAGCATTCTACGAGAGTCGGCATTGGTAAAGCTTCGACTCAGTACCGTAGCTAAGCTTCTCTCACACAAATAATGCACTTATTTCCAACAAGAACTTGGAACAAGAAACGAAGTTGTTTATCCTTCAGAAGAAAGTAACAAAATCAGAACAAAAATATAGATTAGACTACTATAAAATTCCCTTTACACATTACACATGGAATATGATCCAAAAAGAGCCAAGGAAAAGGACTTCAAATATGGACTATAAAAATAGAAAATCTAGATCCAAAGTGTGTTCCGCCACAGGGTTAACTAGCGTAAAGAAACCGCAAGTTATGAATGACAAGAAACAAAAAAACTAAGACAGAACAAACCACACAAAGATGAAGACAGAACAAACCACACAAAGATGAAGACAGAACAAACCACACAAAGATGAAGACAGAACAAACCACACAAAGATGAAGACAGAACNGAAGACTGAACAAACCACACAAAGATGAAGACTGAACAAACCACACAAAAAAACAGTTGCCTCAAGTTTCCAGGATCAAAAAACCTATTTCACCTATTATTGAAACCTATCTTGCGGCTAATTAACTTCATTAAAATCACGAACTATTATTAAGGCAGTTGCACATGATAAACAAATGGACAAGTGAAGTGAACACATAGAAAAGGCTGAGCTGAACACACCTTGTAAACGAAGGCACACTTCTTGCCAACATAGAAGGCAGCGTCCTCCTTCGTGCGAGAGCCCTCGACATGGAGGATGGCAGTCTGCACGTGCTGCCGGCGCTGTCCGCGTCTGTAGCCCGACATCACTGCCAGAGCGTGCAGTCTGCACACACCGCCAAAGTCAGCACTCTTACATTGCGCGAAATATTCCGCGTATAATTTAAGAGAAAACATCAAGATATAGTTATGCATACATAGGCTTGTAATACTTTGTTGTGCTTAGAAGAATTAAATGCGAACAAACTTAAAAAAATAACAAGCTGGTAGCTAATTAATTACACAGCTCTGGTAGCAAGTTTTCGTTTTGTCAGGGACCTGGTTGCAGCCAAAAAATTATGTTTGCTCGCACCAAAATTAGAGGAATTACAGTTACTAGACTTGACTGCACTGCCAATACCACTGCCACTTATATAGACTCGCATTATTACTTACAAAAATTAAACTATTCCGCTCGAGTACCGAATCCAACATTCACCCATGAGCATTGAGCGAGTACTTTTATAATACTTTCCTGGGTGGCGAGTGAGCAAGTACCCTCTCAACATTACACTTTCAGGCTCCATAGCGTGATCGGTCAGCGTGATCGGTCAGCGTGATAGCCTCGCGGTTGGGACGTTAGGATTCGAATTCCGGCTCAGGCACGAAATTTCACGTAACCAGGGAGTACTTCCCTTGGAAAAGGAAGCCTAAACCACACATTGCTCAAATCTCTCATCACGCCGGTTGTTGAAAGACATTGAAAACTCGCCGGTAAAACGTGTTAGAATTAATAGAGGGTCTTAGTTCTTTATCTTGAAAGTAGGAAGGTGTTGAGATTCATACTCGACAAACCTCAAATCAGTAAGATAAGAAAGCAAAATACAAAACTCTTCAGAAATTTTTCTTGTGGTCCATTTGCCCTTGAAACATTCCATTATATTTCTACTAAGATCCTACAGTACATGAAATTCTTAATTAAAATCTCACCTACTGCAAAGCTCAACTGAAGATTGAAAATGAGGAAAAGAAGAGCCAAGTCAACAATGTCTCCACACAACATACCTGATTCCTCCTGAATGAGAAAAATAATAGAAAGTGAATACTTCACCTGAATGTAGCTAGATCAACACAATTAGCAAGATGCGACTCAACATGCCCCTGGCTCATTTGAAATCAACATCATGAAGAAGAATGCTGGCGATTAATTCTCAGCCTAGGTGTTATTATTCACTCTAATTAGCTAACATTGCCACCATTACACACTCAAAGATGCATGAAAGAATCTCACAAGAATGAAAGTCATTTTTCATTCAACATGAAGCACTTGAGCATTTAACTCCCACTATATACTAATACACAATTGTTGCTTACTTGGCTTGCCCCTGCCCCACTCTTAAGGACCTAGGTAAGAGAAAATTTCCGTGGCCCTATTTCAAAACTAGTAACGAGAATCAGATAAAGCAAGCCATATCAGTGATACTAAAAATATTTCATGTCACCATAAAAGGAGCATACTAAGAATAATACTAAGAGCATACATATGTCCTATCTTTTTTGGCAGTGCACTTCTGCTAGTATCAAACATAAGCTTCAAAACCTTACATATATAAACTGAATTGAAATTCCCAATTCTCTCACCTTGTGTCGATGGCAACTTCCTGAACTGATTATACATGAAGATGAAAAACGTATGATCAAACATTAAAAGTTAACTGATCAAAAAACCTAATAATCCAAACATTTTATTTAGATGAGGCAGCTTGTTACCAACAATAATATAATTGATAAACCTCGAAACATAAGGTATAATATCCAAGATTACAACAATATTAAGTACCCAATTACTCTTTCAATAATCCTTACAAATAAGTATCTATACTCACCGTCTACTCTTGCCCTTCTTACATCTGCCGAAGTAGTTTTGTTTCCTGAAAAAAAAAATAGTATTAATCAACTTGGAAAAACCTATGAACATACATTATTCACTTATGGGAAATATTACTCTAAAGCAAACAAGAGGCAACACCAAATAGAGAAAAAAAGCTGCCAAGTATTTACACAAATTTCCTTGCACCATTTGAAATAGTGTAAAAAACTCATATTCTAGAATTTCAATATATTAACAAGCAAATTCCATAAGTTTTACTTGACAATTTACTCCAACTGAACCATGGCAACAACCACGAGTAGAATTGTGAATGGTTTCCCTAATTTTTTTTAAGATTTGATGACTTGATCCAAGTCTATTGTGTGACTCTTAGGAAGTTGCTGCTCATATTTACTAAAATGTTATATCTATATGGAGTCATTTTTCTTAAGTTATCCTTTGGGGCACATGCTTGCTAATTTTTGCATGAGCTATATAAAAAAATTGATTTTGAACAATGACAGTCAAGCCATTATATTGCCAGTACTTGGATACATTTGTTGAGGTGGATAGTTGTAGTAGTAGTGAAAGCAGCGCTTCAGAAACTCGGTCTATCTCGCACCGCAAGAGTAGGGACCATTTAGTATAGACTTGGGAGAACGGGGATTCTATGCACAGGGTGTGTTCCTACACATAGATCCCCTGTGCATAGAAACAGCAAGTTAAGAAGGAAGAGCAAGAAAAGACAAATAAGAAATAGCAAAGAAGGAATGAAAACGGAAGGAAGCAAAGTGGGCACGAAAGACAGAAGTCCCGAAGGCCTATCAAAAGCTGAGGTACCCTAGCAGTACTCCCCTGGGGGTGCTAGTCCCCATAGCATAGGATAGGCAAACCTAACTAACCTACCTCTATTGCCTATGGCCTATCCTATGCCCCCTGAGGGGATGACTGAGGTGGATACCATTGATCAGTCAAGATATTAAAAATTTCATGGAAAAATCAGTTAGGAATAACTTCCATTCTGAAATACTTTTAATCAAATATTTGCAAGTCAACAACTTGTTTCACAATTCCTTAGTTGATAAAAAGATGAATGAGCTTCTGAATCACATGTTGGATAATGGCAATGTAATTACCCATAATGCCTGATATATCAAAATATTTTATGAAAACCAGATGAAATCAATTAAATTATGAAATAGATAAAAATTTATAAACATTTTAAAAAATGTTTGTAAAACCAGTAGATGATACACAAATCAAACCCTGCATTTGCTATAATATGAGAAAATCAGTAACATAATACATCAGACAGCAGATGGCAATCTAGACAGAGCCCATATGATTTACTACTTTAAAAGTAACAGAATGTACATCTCAATAACAGTTACCCTAGCACAACTTGAATGGTTCAAACAATGATTAAATACTTGTGAGTATTAAGATTCAATTTTCAACCATTATTATATTCACTGTTTGCTTGTGTAGCAAGTTAAACTAAATGAAACATGTTTAAAAAAATACTTAAAATGGGCTTCAGGTGTCAGTAGAATAAAAATTGAGCCAGACTCCTGGCACTTCAACCAGTCCAACGCAAACTCCTTGCAAAACTTCGAGTCTCTCCAACTCAGCAAACCAGCTGAGGACACTAGTCTCCATTGCACAACAAACAGATTTAACTAACCTGACTATTGCCTATGGTTTATCTATGTCCCTGATGATTCATACATTGTAAATTACTCAAAGAGATTCATGAATGTAATAGCTCTCCAGGATTAAAAAACAAATGCTTCAAACAAAGGAATATGTAAGACTTCCTAATAGTTTGAAGACAACTATTAAAAAAGTAGACAATTTGTCCTGTATAGTCAATCACAATTTATGTGTTATAAAATTTCACTCAAATATATAAGTTACTGAGGAAGGATATAAATTATGAAGCCACAATAATTTATAAAAAATAAGATTTCATCGTAAATTTATATCTACAACAAATAAACTTCAATCATAAAAGATTGCCTATCAAGAGGCGCAGGATGGGCAGTGGAGTTGGTTTGTTCTATCTATGCTCTGGGAAGTGTCTTCATCTTTTTTTCTCTTCTTTTTCAACTTGCTGTTTCTATGTGCAGGGAATCTTATGTGGGAACACGCTTGTGCAAAGATTCTTTATTTTCTATGAAGTTCATCCTAAATGTTCTCTTTTTGCTATCTTGAAATTGCAATTTATTTGCCTAGGAAGTTTAGACCTAGTGAAATTAATCAAAATACATAAATCATAAGATACTCAAGAATAATACAGGAATTGTGTCTTGTATTGCTGCACTTCTATATTTTCAATTGATTCTTTTTCAATAAGTGAAGTTTTTTTTCTTCATACAACTAATAACAGAAAATGAAACTAAAATAATACAGAATCAGAAATTTTGGGACCCTAAGTGCAAGATGTCCTATCTTTTGACTATGCAACTCTAGTCAAATAACACGAGTCAAAATTTTGCAAGGTTTATTTTAGAATGGTATATTGACAATTCATGCCAGAATTTCCAAACAACCTCTTGGCTTTGACCTCTTTCAAAATAGGTTTTAAGAATTTAGAAAAACTTTCATTTAATGCCAGTATGATAAATTACACCTAGCGCTCCTAGGCATAGTGGTAGCGTGATCTCATAACTGAAAGGACCTGCATTCGAGCATAGGCTCAGGTGAGGCTTTTCATATCACAGCAGAGTACTTCCCTTGGAAAAGGAAGTTTTAAACCAAACCATCTTCACATCCACACCAAACCAATAGTTGTGAGCCATTTAAACCTAACAGTAAAATGCATTGGAATTAATAAAGGTTCTTTTTTCATCAAAGTATAAACTTGCAGCAATATTTAAATACAACAAGGAGAGAAATTTGCACATCAGGAGATTAATTTTAGGTTAATTATACACACAGAAGCTAAGTTCATAAAATTTTCTGAGCAATCCTCACAATTTAAAATTTCATGCTTATCATTTACTTCCCCGCAGGTTTCTGAACAGAGTATCCTATTCTTCCAACGGCTTCCATTCTAGTGGTAGAATAAAGCTTTACCATTTATATTGAACTGCAATCATAAAAACAAATTCTCAGCTCACACATATTGTCATGGAAAAAGAAGGAAAATTTGTTTATTCTAAGATCACTCCCATGCAGAGCATGGTACATCAAATTTTCAATCAGTAAAATTACAGCCTTAGATTAAAATGTGAAAGTTCAGCAACACTTCTGATTGCATACTTGATTGATAAGCTTTAATCATCATGATTGATCTTGCACATATAATTTTACATCAGTTAATAAGCAATTGTAGATTTACATATAGTGCATTCAAGGCAGTAATGGCTGGTATCTTCTTTACTCCAACTGACAGCATAGAGCATTTCAGTTATGGTACAGCTTTCACTTTGCTATATCTAGATGGGAATTTCTAGAGTGGTGGAATTCTATTTTCAAATATTTATTACAAGTAAGAATTTTGAAGAAATTAGTTTGTATGGTACTACAGGTCTCACTCCTATGCTTCCTCCTGTTTATCACAAGGATACATAATTGACATTACGTTTGCTTTATTAATTTCTACAACATTTATTTGTTTAGTACTACATGTCTCTCACTCCGATGCTTCCTCCTGTTTATTACAAGGATACATAATTGACATTATATTGGCTTCATTAATTTCAACAACATAACATTACAAATAGTCAGAATATATGCAAAGGTAGCCCAACTACTGTACAAGACTTTTCCCAATTACTATGTATTAGCATGACAATAATGTTAATATCTCTTAAATAATCTAATCTTCCCTCTGCTTAACGTGAAAACAGGTCACCACCACTCCAAAAAAAAATACTCTCCTTAGATACTGAAATGAAGGCTGTACAGTGAATAGGATGCTCTGTGAAGTTGGCCATGGGAAAGTGAATATATACAGCAGTAACTATTACTGCGTACTTCAATGCTTTGAAAATACCGACTTATAAAACGCACCTCGGGGATAACAATGCTCATTCATCAGCACACGTCAACTTGCGAGTTTCATACCATAAACAGCAGCATTTTGAGCACCCAAAGTAAACTAAAACACTGATAAGAATCTACACTCAGATTGGAGTGGCTAACATTCAACTTAGAGGTTAACAGCCTCTGCCGCCTTCAGGGCATCGAGGCTAAATTATCCCTGCCATTACTAAATTTTTCAAAATTGATACATAATCATACATAAAAACGCTCCTCAGAAAACGTTCGACTTCATTTTTCCAGAAATACGACTCTTTGCCCGATATTTGGGCTGTCATTTAGTATCTTCACAACTTTGCTCAAGAATCTACTGAATTTCTTAATTACTCGTTTTGCTTATTAATCGCAAACTTTACTTTGATACACAAGAACACTTGCAGTACAAGAATTATCAGGACACACGAATTTCAACACTATAAACTTAGCCGGAATCACTCGCGAATACACAACGGGTGCGAAGCATGAACAGAAAATCACTATAAAAATACAACCATTAGTGATAAAATATATTTCTTACCTAGCTTCGCGTACTCGATCAGCTACTCTCCTTTGGAAACGGTTAAGTTTCCCACGAGGTAAATCTACCAACGTCATATTGTAGAACTAACCACTCTACCAATCGCACCAATTTACAAGAAAACAAATAGACAGCATGAACCTAAATGTTGCCACTAACTAGGGTCGAAAACTTTCCGCGTGGTTCAAAAACAAAAATGGCACACAAGTACGCATTCATTTATTTATAAAAGGTTTTAATTTTTTATCAAAGCGATATATTTTTGTTTTGAATAAATTACTTACTTTTCATATGATTTTTTCAAATATCTGCATTGATGACCTCAGTCAATGAAAAAACATACAATTAAAGTTTAATTTCTTATAATGCGTTTCACTGTTATATCCGAAGAAATATTTTGCTTATTATAAATATTGAGACATAAATTCTTTTTTTTAATTTTGATAATTTTCTATGTCAAAATTTCAAATAGGTTTATATAAACTTTTTAAAAATGTAGCTGATAACTGAGGAATTTTCAAATTTTATACCGGAGCCGTTTTTCGACACCGACACCGACCTTGAACTCCAGAATTAAAAGACCTAGAATTAACTAGATAAAAGAAAGTTATTTCTTTTATTTCTCATTTCTCACTCATTCTACTTAGATACCTTCAATTAATTGCAAATGAAGCCTCGTAGTTTTCCCTATACGGACAC
>VOMN01093304.1:0-31869 GCA_014899125.1 Orchestia grillus
ATTTAAAGGAGTACACTACATTGGTCAGCTGAAAACGATTCGTCGCTCCATGCAGGTTGTTCCTCATGACTAAGTCCTTCGTTTTCACGTCCTTATAGTTGATCATGAGGTGAAGTCTAGAGTATTCAGTGAAAAAATACTGCATATGAAGTATTGCTGTGCTAATTTTTCTTAGCTCCTCTGAAGTGACAAGACAGTGTCCACCTGATTCAATTTGAATCAGAATCATTAAGTGCACATTATGTTGGTTTACAAAGAACTCGTGTCTCAATTTGTAGTGCAGAAATTCTCACAGACACTAATTCTGACAGAATATTCATCCTGGTAGAATATGCGAGAACTCGACAGACGCCGTGCCAAGACCTGTCGAGGGACCAGCTGTGCCACTGTACAATAATAGTCCAGTGTTGCGAGCTGCTTGCTTGCTGCCAACTTATCAGCGAGACTGGCAGAGAAGGTAGTCCGTATCAGTGATACTGCAAATACCAATATTTCATGTCACACTCACCGTAATTGAGAGGGCATCTTAAGAAATGAACATCGTTTGACGCGCCATTTTTGGCGGGACGCGTCTACTTGTAATTTGTAAGCTGCAGGAAAATCTTAATTTTAGAGCGCTTTTAAAAGAGACATTAGGTGCGTGCGTTCAAAGCTTTCATACAATTCAAGTTCGCATAACAGATCATTGATGAATTGTGCACGTTCATTATACGAGATATGATATATGATCTTAATTATGGAATTCTAAATGTGAGATACAAAAAAATACAATAACTCTAACGCTGATAAAAAATATATTTTATGTACAATTTGGCTTAATAGTGCAATGAAACGAACATAGAATCATAAGATTATGTTAAACATCCTTCTAGGTATTGGGATGCCTAGTAATGTGATATATACTAATGAGCTCACTTTTTCATATTTACTTCTAAAATAGAATATACAAGTACATTATTAGATTGTCAAATTTTAAATTTTTTGCTCTTGAAATTAGCATAAAGGACCTATTTCGAGGACCGAACTTTAAGGGGCATGACTGTGATACACAAGAGTGTATCATAATCAGGCGGAGTCTTTTGAAGTAGCGATTGTAATGATTAATTTAATAGCGCTAGCGATAATATAATTGCAGCGTAGCTCACATATACATAACTTCGTGGCATGCACACAACTTACACAGAACCTGCACACATCTGCTGTTTACATATTAACCAGACCAGTATTGAACAATCAGACCTGTGGAGTGGGGCCACCACTTATGCTCTCATCCTGAGGACTTCTTGTATTCAGCAAATTAAACTCGCTGTACATAATTAACGTGAAGCTTGGCGGGTGCGGCATCTGGCTTACTCCTTGGGTCTCATGCACATCTGCTAGCTCAGTTTTTATGAGCTCCAGAAAGCGAGCGAGAGAAGCTATTTCTCGACGCACCCAAAATGAATCCTGGCCATATTGAGGTGAGCACGCGTAGGCCAATATAATGTATTATTATGGACGAGAATTTGTGAGTGCTACTCCGTCCTCTATAACTGATACAGCTGAGACTGATTTAAAGTCTCTGACTTCTTAAATCAGTGAGCGAGAATTCAATGCAAAATTCATGTCTCACTCGAGACTCACTTGAATTATGTCACAACAATAGTGAAAAAATATAGTGGGGATTATTTGGTAATTTTTTTTCGACCCGTGATGGAATTAAAACATGTCTTGAAAATAACTAAAAATGAAGACGATTTCTTATTAACATATGCGATTAAGTTCTTCTGAAACTAGTATTGATGAAATTCTTTTGGCTAATATGAGCTATTTTATCAATAGTCTTAATTATTCACAGACTTTTTCCTCGCTATTTAAATGAATTTGTTTTCATAAGGTAGAGCATTTTATGTTAATGAAACCTCAAATCAGTAAAAAACATAGTGTAGTAATTCATTCTTCCCTTCTGGATATGTGAATAAATTTGTTTTGCATTCGCTCTTGATGCCTTATTTGTTCGAGGAGCTGCAGAGGCGGCGGTCTCAACACTTTTGTTGGCCAAGCCAACTGTAAGTTATGGAGAACTGGCTCATTGCCCTGAAATGTAAAGAAAGAAAAACCGTTTATTCCGAAATCAGTCTCATATAGAGCATGTTACATCCGTTTTTCAATCAGTAAAAATACAGCCTGTAAAATTAAGATGTGGAAGTCGCGTTGAAACTTCGAATTATTTCAAGACATTCTTATGCAGCATTTCAGGTGTAGAGAAACGAAAAGCAATCCTATGTTTTACAACAATGCCGAAGCCAAGAATTTAATCAACCCAAAAACCTTCTTGAGTTCCTTTAAATGTAAATCTCTCCTCAAATACGCTCAACAAAACGAGGATGAGTTCAGGAGTCGCGAGCTGAGGTGCGAGGTGCGGAGTGTCCGACACATTTGAGCGAAGCGTCGCAATTCAACGCAAACGTCCCAATTCAACGACCAATTCAAAGTAAAGGAAAATTGACTTTAGCACATCACAGACAACCCTACAGCAATTGCACTGCCGGATTCACGCGTTTGTGAGTAATTTGAGTTACATGAAGGCAAATCTTTATTCGAACTACAGCATCGCCTGGACTATCGATGTCTTGCCCCCTTGTGAAGAAACCTCACTTCTTTCAAATCCCAATCTCTCCACAATTTGGAAATTGAATTAATATTTTCTGGTATCGAATGTAAAACTAATTATTTATACACAAAATATATATTGTCTGCAGCTTAGAAGTCACATCTTCCTAACATACATTGTTGAATATTCTGACCACTGAGGGTTTGATCTAAACAGGAAAACTACTACGACATATTACATCACAAAGATGACTCAACCAACCTGAAATTTTCAACCTTAAATCCCCAACGTACACAAAAATCAGATGAAATTTAAAATAACCTAACAAAATGAACGAGCTGGCCTTTCAAATGCCTGTCAACTTTGCGTGCCAGTAGTTGAAATTTTTGTGAGGCTGCTTTCTTGGATTAATTTCTCTTAATTTCTCATCGAACAGCCGGAATCGGTCTACTTCTATTTTGAGACGGAAGTTTTTTCCATTTTTTTCCAAGTGCTGGAGTTGGCCTTTATGTTCGAAACGTTCATTTTTCTCTTTCGTGCAAAAATATTTAAAGTAAAAAATATGATAAGCTTGCAAGCGACTTCCCTCATGATGCGAGGTGGGTTAAGATGCAGACCCAAATTCACAACTGTTCCAACAGCGTCTTTTGAGAGAACATGTCCTGCTTATTTAAGTTACAGTTTTTGTGCAGTTAGACGGTATGCACAAGGTTACTATCATTTCTCTGAAACTATACTTAGATAAAAATTACAAGTATTAAGTAAATTACTACGTTACATTTGTGTTTTTAAATAATTATAAATACTTTCTTTGTAGGGCATTTTTTTCAATGAAAAATTGCTTCTAAAGAATTGCTTCCGAGTTTTTCGTACGAAACAACGTAAAGTCCAAGAACATTTTTTTAGAGGTACAGGAGAAATTTTGCAATAGGCCAAGCGAATTGCGTTTTTTGAGCCTGTCGTCTTAATTGCGGGCCGATGCGCCGTGCAGTGCGGCAGGAGGCTCAGACTCGAGGCCGCTCAGCTCGCACTCGACCAGCTTTATTTGCATACAAGGGTCAGGAATTCGGCCGCCAGGGAAACGGCAGGGCAATCAGGGCGATATCGACGAACAAGTAAAATTTTTTGGCTCAAGGGAAATTTCGAGGGCGATTTTTATGGCTGTTTGATCTGACGACACGCTTCAATAACTTCTTGGATTAGCTATAAAGAAGTTATCCGCCGACCTCATCTCGCACTCCGGCCTAGGCGGCTTGTACGGCCAGATATCTAAAACACTTCTGTCCCTCGGAATGGCTTCGTTAAAGCCACGGACGTGCTAATGAAAACCCATCACACGCTGAATTAAGAGCAATGTTTGCAGCACTGCCTCATTTGATGAAGTTCCAGCAAACGTAGCCTCACTCTGTCAAGGTAGCTGGTGTAGAACTGAACTAATTCTCATACAAATTAACTCATTTACCAAAAATCACATCAGCAAATGCATAAACAACGAATTGAAGCAAAATAAAAACGCTTCATCAATAAATTATTATGGTAATAAATAAACACATTCTATACAATAAAATCACTTAAAAACGTAGACATAATAAATCAATAAGAAAAGGCGTATCTAAAATGCCTCGGGCGCCACGTCGTACAAAGCTGCGTCTGAGCGGGTAAGTCGTCTCAGTCTTCCCTGGCTTTTGTGTATTCAAGAATTATTTAGGTGACGTGGTTTGTGGGCCTATGATGTATTATTATTGAGTAAGAAGAGCCTCTAAGACAAATTACTCAAACTCATTCTTCACTCAAGATATTTCTCTCTATTTGGATGAGAGTAAATTGCAGGCATGAATGAAGCTCGAAGAATATCGCCTTTGAAACTAAGCGAGTAACAAAGTTGAAGTCTCATCTCAGTTTATTGATCAAATATATCCCTAAGGAAATGTATAACTGCTAGACAGGCATGCCCCCCTCAATCTTCGGGGTTAACCCTTCACTGCGAGAATTATTGCAGCACTTCTCTTCCTGCATTGACGCGATAAGTGAACTGTGAAGGCTGAAAATACGGTGGACGACCTAGGTTATTGCTCACTTTGAAACCCCTTTTTTATTGAATTTTTATTGAATGTCTATCAATCCAACGTACTTGACACTCCAACACAACACAAATTCTAGTTAGCGAGTGAGACTGCAAAGCAAGGTATGAAATTTTGCAGGTAAACGACTTCATTTACGCTGAATATTAAAATTATGTCACGGGAGAAAAATATCCCACCATATCTGTGAAACAACTTTCATGTGATAATTATAGTATTTTTCCGGTCAAATTGTATCTAAATTACCTGTAGATCATTGTACAGTAAATGTTTCAAATTAGTCGGTAAGTAACGAGGAGTCCCTTGAAATGACAAGCTTAGTCATTGAGCCAAATGGACGTTCCAGCAATATTACGACCCTGAACAAAAGGCAAAATTAACATCAGAACGGTTTATGAGCAAAAAAAAATCATTGTTCTCACATGGCCAAGCCAATTTCCGGATCTCAATCTTATCGAACATCTTTGGTGTAGACTGAGAAAGAGGTTTATCAGAGAAGTCTAATAAATTTTGAATAACTGAAGGAAATATTCGTTGAAGAACGAACTCATACATCACCACAAGCTTGCAAACGCTTAATTTCATCAGCAGGAAACTGTCTTCGAGCTGTAATTGGCAACAAAGATTTCGCATCTATATATCAAATACTGGACACTCTTCTGGTTGGATACTTATGTCCTGCGCCGTACGTGTTTCGTGTGTACATGAGATCATATACTTGTACAAGGGAAATTTGCTTTAATATTTTCACTGAATATTATAAAATGTATATTATGATTGAGTTCTACGAATATTGGCTAGCTAGATGTTTAATAAAAAATAGAACCTAATGCGTACATTTACTTGTGATGCTCTGCAACGCTAACCGCTCCGGACGCGCTCGTTAAGACTCGGGTATGAGCCAGACGTGCACAGACGTGCACAGACGCGCACTAAGCTGTCAGCACAGAATATTCCTTTTCAGTTTTGTTCATCTATGTATGCTTCGATACGCGCCAGATCTGGCACCCATGCAGTTGATTTAATTTAAACTCGAAGACTTCAACAAAAATGCAAATTATCTGAAGTAGGTCACACAGACACTGATAAACGTATTTTTTATGAAATTGAACTGAAATATAATGAAAGTCTTTCATTTACATAGACGTAAAGTTCCATTCATCATTTGACCTCCTTGCTATCTTATTTTCATCAATTCTCAAGAAGGTGTACGGAAAAAGATTACACAATATGCTTTGGATTTTACTCCTTCAACAGGTGCGCATTTGTCCTTGGAAACGCAGGGTTCGCGAGTTTTAGGTAGGACATCGCTTCCAAATGATAATGTCCTCACGCATTGCACGAATCATACCTCAGAATAATACCGCTTTCTTACAAGCCCTGAGGGTAAGCTATCAGTATCGTGAGCATAAAAGGTATTTCACCAATCCTGTTTCATCACCTCTTCGTCGTATACCTAACGACAGGGAACATTTTACGCGCTATCCCTGGTTCCGTCGCTGTGGTCCGTCACTGTAAACTGCTGCAGCCAATTGTCGAGTCCAAGCACGGCACCTCCTTCCTGGGATGGGTAAGAAAAATAGATCATGAATTCCTCTCTGAAACGCACATACGAATTGCGAGGAGGCATTTTGCCAATCCTTCGTAATTTGCTGATTAGCTTCTTCGCTTACGCTCATTTGTTACTCTAACTGAGTAACTTTAGTCTATTTTTGTTGATCCATGGGAGAAAATTGGCCTTCAATTGTGACCACATGTTAATAAAATAATTGTGATTCATGACGTAAAATTTAAATTTCAGCAACGTAGCTTCCTAGTTCCCATAAATAAAAACCCGGGACGTTGTTCCACGACTATTTATTTAGTTGAGTAATACTTTGACTAAATTCTACATGCTGATATGACACGTAAATTTACTCCGGAGCTAGCCTCATCATCCTATCACGTTATACGTTGTAGTTCGAATATGTGAAACTCGACACCCTTCTTTTATTACGGTGCAAGGAACTAATATACTGCGCGCCGTGTACAGGACATAGTTCGAGCAACAGAAGCGGAGTCCAAAACCCGGAGTGCAACGTCGCCGTTCCGTCAAACCAAGCGAATTCAGAAGCTCGTTTAACGCTCTGTTAAATTCAACTGGAAGCTCAGCTGCCGAACATCTCTGAGGCTTACGAGCGAGTGATGCAAAGGTTGAGAGGTTACTAGCTCAATGTTAGGGATCCAAAATAAACTTCGAGTGAACTGAATACTGAATAACGAGACGAGTGGTAAGCCCTCGTTGCAGCGGGTCACCGAGGACATGATAACGCTGTTTAGGAGCTAATTCTACTGGGCGCGACGTGTAGTTTGTCATGCTCGCCAAGCTGCCAATGAACTCAGAGTTGAGAGGAAAAATTCAATGAGCTCAGGATCGAATTCTTTAAAGTTGCCTTTCTGTTCGTGAAATTATTTACTCTACATGCGCGTGTTGAGCATCGCTGTGGCATACTGTTTTCTTAACATACTCTCTTCGTTTGCATATTTAGAAACTAAAAACCGTGTTGAATCATTTTCCAAGTAAACGTTTGTGTTACTCCTGTATAAATAATGCATTCCCTTGAGTTATCAAGAATACGCAGAGAAGTACGTGGCTCATTCCGCATAATCACGTATGAAATTCAGCCTGAAACGAAAAGTTCTTGGGAAAAAGGGAAAAAACAACAGTACAGCATGTATCTTGGCTCATTGTTTTTTTCAGAGCAAAACCCACTTAAAACGAAGCCTGCAATCATCATCAAGTGAACATGGCAAACTCTTTGCCACCACCTGCACAAATTTTCCCTTGTAAAAGCTGTCAGTCGGTCTCGCATTGTTGACAAATGAGTGTTTGCACCAGCAGCAGCCCGCAATTGCTCAAGAGAGGCTAATGACATGCTTGGTCCTTTGCTTGCAATGAATACCTAACTGCCGGGGCTCACACGAGCTCACTCTCACACTGCATTTTGTAGATAATATTTGCAAGTGTTTATTATTAAAAAAAAGCCTATGAATTACGGACGCAAATAATGTTAGGATTCTGTTTGATATATGACATATGAAGGGCTGACAGTGAACAAGCCAAGACGGACTTCATAAATGAGCAATTCAAATGAGTTTTCTGCTCGTTCTACGCAGACGCGATAGACGAAGTAACTCTAAATTATTCAATTGGATAAATCTCTCTTCGGATTACATGGCACACTCAAGGCAGGGAGTAGTAATGCCCACTAAGAGTCAGTAAGACACCGACCAACAAGCTCCTTGGGTGAGTAATTCAGGATTAGATCGACGTGTCCGTATGAACACAGCCTCGCGCTGGGGCTGAGGGGCTGGAGCCTTCGCGACCACGGCTTTTGCCCGAGTAAATTTTTACTCACTAATTCAGACTCTCTGTAAAAGTTACAGAACGAGTTATATTTCCTCAGTCTGGCAGTCATGGGACCGTGGTTGCCTCTGGACAAGTTGAACGTGCAATATGAGGTCAGCCTCGACGTTCGTATTCCTCCCTGATTTACGACCGCTCACCAAAAGTTACCGTAATTTCGAACGGATAATGAGTGAAATTCGTTGAGCATAATGAATTTCCTCAGGACCCGCTTACTAACGTTAAAAATATTTAAATGATCATGTAGATTATACCACGAAGTAGATTATAAAACATGTACTAAATCGTAAGTAGATTTTTTATCAATTGCTTGAAAATGCATTCTATTTGTCTTAGAAAGCAACCATTCAAATTTCCGCTTTCTTCCGATCATATACCGTGCGTTTAAATGAGAAAACCATAACTCCAACTGAATAAATATGCATTTTTCAATAATTACCAAAACCTACCATTTTTTCCCTACCCACTGCATTTGCCGGAAAATAACTTGGATTATTTACTGGATTATTTTTCCTTCGTTTACTCGTGTGATCGACCGCCACAGATTGTGGCAGCTCAGTTGCATTCTCGTGGGACACATTTGGATCGTCCCACCGTCCCTGGTGAGCTTCTTATGAGAAAAGGAAAAAAAAGTGATGAAACTTTCAGGCTATGAAAATTGGGATCGAACACAGTTTTTTGAGCAAAAATTCAAAATGGAAACAAGTTCCTGAAATTGGCTTTGAAAAATGCACATCACCGCATAAAACAGTATAGTAATATCAACATTGTAATATCATTGACTTAGGTGTTAATGTAAGTTGCTGTTTAATGAGCGAGTTAGGTATGTACCAGTGTAAAGAGTTAGGCATGTACCAGTGTAAAGAGTTAGGTATGTTCCAGTGTAAGGAGTTAAGTATGTACCAGTGTAAAGAGTTAGGTTTGTACCAGTGTAAAGAGTTAGGTATGTACCAGTGTAAAGAGTTAGGTATGTACCAGTGTAAAGAGTTAGGTTTGTACCAGTTCTGTGGTTGCAGCAGACAATCTGTGTGATGAGGCCCCTCCCATGACAGAGCGCTCCCCCTGACGACCATATTCAGGCCGGTGTAGTATGGATGCCGCTTCTATTGTGTACAGAAACCAGGCTAGCACTAATATATGACCACCACCATTTTAGTCTTACCCAAAGCCTGTTCGGACCTTTACAGAAACTATGAATAGCCAAAAATGTCGCATGCGCGACTTTTTCTACGCTTGATAAGCGACGGAGGATCTGATAGCGCGCCTCCTAGGACGGGTTGCGGGCGGCGGCGATGGAGAGCCGTGGGTCCGCAAACAACAGAGGCGGAGGTCGGGCCGAGCAGGTCTCGCAGATGGGATACCACGTCAAAAAATTCAAGGAACAATGCCGGCACATCATTATAGAGCGTGTCGCAAAAAATAGTTATCACACTATGATTGATCATAAGATATTTTTTAAACATCGTACAAGTAAACATTATATTAGTAGGAATATCTTTTTTTGCGAACAGAATTCCTGATAAAGTTGATTAAGAAAAGAAATTTCAAAAACATTCAATTTTAGTATTTCAAGTTTAAAAGCTCATTGTTACTGAAATCTGTAAGTAAAGAAAGTAATGATATGAACTTATTCAAAACTGGAAATTAAAAGTTCTTCGATTTAAAAAAAATTGAATGCAGAGCAGTTAATGGTCTACTGTTAACAGGTTTTCAGAGTGTACGCACTCTGCATTATGTTAAGAGAGGGTTTGAGCTAGTGAATGTATGTATATGGGTTCTAGAATGGGCGGGTCAAAGTTGGACGAGCAAGAATCTAAGATTCTAAATTTATCGAGGGCTATCGCTTGTTTGCAGGACTTATTTGCACAATGCTGACGGATAATAGAATGAAGAGGAGTTCCAAGAAATCGGTTTGTTTGATAACTCCCACTGAGTATGTGGGTGGAACCCACATACTGTTGTCGCGTGAAAAAGGGTAGAACACATGAGTAAAGATCTGAAGTTTTACCACTGTGTTTTACCCTTTTTCAGAAGACAATCACAGACACTAAACAAAAATTTGCAAAATATTAAACTTGTGTATTTCCTGAAAATTTTCATTTGTTTCATTTTAGTTAACAAGCGAACTGTAGGGGCTTTCTTCCGTTTCAACTATGTTTTACCGACTAGCAAGCGATCATCCTTTGTTTATAATATTAGTCGTACACATTTCGCATCACAGTATATGAGTTCCACCCACAGAGCATTGTACATGAGAGTTGCAGAGCATACCGTGATTAAATGGTGGTTATGGGTAAATTTAATATCTTAGAAACTTGCTCATCTAACTTTGATCTGTGAATTCTGGAATCCATGTACATTCGCAAGCTCAAACTCTCCCTTAATAAAATACAGGTACGTACCTTCTAGAAATTGTAAGCCATCAAGGGCTCTACAGTTTAATTTATTTATTTTAGCTCTAAAAAATTTAGTTTTCAGTTCTGAATAAATTCTTAAGATTAGCTTACTTTCTTTCCCTACAAATTTTCATGACACTGAGCTTTTAAGCTCGGGACGTTCATATTGAATATTTCTAAGATTTTTTTGCTCAATCATCTTTAAATCGTATTATACATCGTAAAACTGAGTACGAAATGTATACGATGATGCTGTTCGTCTTGAAAATTGAAAATGAAGTTTATCATATTTAATGAACATGTAATAAAGGAATAACCCATGGTAACTCACTCCTGTGACACCCTGTAGGCTTACCACCCCTGCATTTGGTTTTAAAGAGCGGAATGAAGCTTGGATTCCTCACACGTGATCGTGCGACCCGAGTATCCGTGAGTGGGATCAGTAATTGTGCTGACGCTCCCACTTTCCTGTGGCGATCCCTGATTTCAGGGCGCAGCAACTCTCACCTCACTTCAGGTACCTCAGATTTGAGAACTCAGCAGCTCCCACCTCCCTGCGAAGACCTTATATTTGAGAACTCAGCAGCTCCCACCTCCCGAGGACCTCAGGTTCCAGAGCTCATCAGCACCCATCATTCCATAGAGGGCTCTCTCCCCCAGCAGCCAGTCTCTCACCCTTCCCTTCCATCAATTCTATCTCCAGCAAAGCCAGATGAACTCATTTTGATCCAGTTAGTATTCCTAAAATATGTTGCTGTAAACTCGTTAAATTTTCACTTTTGACGAATAAACTTTGAAATGAGTTAACTGGTCGTTCGTAGGCCTCTTCCTGCACAAACCGACCATTTCTGAGTGCGCTCATACATCTGGAAAAATAACAAAATCGCCGGAATATAAAACTTGTTCTTCAGACGGCTAACCGAAGTAAGGGCTCACTCACAAATACGGTGATCTTCTTCACGTACAATTTTTTCTCACCAGCCTTATTCTACTTTTGAATTTCATCAAGTGATAGGTCAAACCTGGAAAAATTAAAGTATTGAATTCTTGAGAGGCTTGTAATTTTAACTAGAAAGAAAATCATCGACTTGTGTGAAGTAGAGTTCAACAACAGCAGCAGGGTCACTGGACCACCAAAGCGAAGCAAAGTTTGGAACATCTAAAAAAATACAAACAATTCGAAAAGAAGAACTGAATATTAATTGCTTTATATCAATGATGATAGCAATTCTCGAAAAGCAGTACTGATTTTTGAGCTTACGTAACTCATGACTCTTTTATTAATAATTATAACGAATACCATCATGAAATTTTGTTTTCTGACTGGTAGGACTGCCATGGATGTGGTTAATACGTTGTCTACAGTTTATAAAGAAAAATTATGACTCGTAATCGCGATTCTTACGCGACCAAATCTCGATTCGAATGCGACGATATCTCGATCGAAAACATTCAGCTCCCGGCAGGCTTTTAACGTCCAAAACTAATGAAAACGTTGAAGAAATTTCACGCGCTTGTGTACGAGCATAAGAAATGCACTATTGTTAATTCTTTTTTATTAGTTTACTTTTTATGAGGCTCAGTGCCGATGATTCACAAGGGAGACGAATTGTGACGAAATTCATTTCACGCTTGTTGATTCCTGATCAAAAGGCGGACTTGCGTCGAGCCCGCCTGTACGTGCAAATTACTCGGAACAAGAACAAACATTTTAGTTGTTTTATATACAAATAAATCATACAATCGACAAAAATCCACATAAAACATCATTTATTATGTGTCAACCCGATATGGTGTCCCGAATAACCCTGACTTGCGGAAATGGCCTTGATTTTTTTTCTTAGAAGAGGTCCATAATTACTGAAAGTGGGCTTTAACATCTAAGTTCATTTACATAAAATATCAAAAATCTATGGACTACAACTTTTTAGATTTTTCTCCTCAGACCATCACAGGAGTAACTTTACAATATCGAAAATTGTAGAAAGTATGGAATTGTATTCCAGTGTTTGAATTAATTAATTGAAAATTTAATGATATCAAATATATGTTAAACTTTATTCCAAAATTTCAGATTTGAAAAATCTTTAATACTTTGTCGACTTATCTGCAATATGCAGTGTACGGCAGTTGCCCCGAGTAGTTTCGGGTGTCCCGAGTAGCCCCGAGTGTCATGGGCACTCCTGGGTGTCCTGAGTAGCCCCGGGTGTCCCAATGTTATTCCGAGTGCTCCGAGTAGCCCAGAGTGTCCTGAGCCCCGGGTGTCCCGAATAATCCCGAGTGCCTGAGCAGCACCGGGTGTCCCGAGTAGCCCCCGCAGGACGGTGGTTTCATACAAATTGACTGCAGGATCCGTTTGGTCACAATCAATGATCATTTACTCGGTTACAGTGCACGACTTTGAAAATAATACAACTGTTTTATATTAATTGATGTAGGGCTCTAATTAAACTACTATCGAATATCCCAAGAATCTTAGCTACGCCTTAAATCTCTGACACTGCAACCATTTTCACAAAATCTAATTGGTGAATATTTTCAAATGAATTTTATTCAAAAATATCAGCTTTCATATTATAAGCTCCCCGGACAGAAAATTATTTGCCCATTGGTCTTCCAGTTCCAGCTATTTACTACGTTTATGAATGAGTTTTCGGAGCTTTGACCGAAGTTTAGGTTATACGCAAGAACTGAACCAAAATTAGTTTTTATTCACAGCTGGCAAGGTGCGAATTTGTCTCTTCGCTGCTTCACAACGGTGGCACGAAAGCAAGACGTCTGGGAATGGCAAAAAGAAGCTATTGCATTTGGTCGCGCTAATGGACACCCAGTGAAGGAAGTAACGGAATTTGCTGGTTTTCGTGCAACACTCTTATACAGATTTACCAACAATTGAAATAATGCCATACATATGGCAATTCAAGGCAAAATTGAGGTCAGAAGAAAATTCTAACGGATAGGGACCGCTGCAGTATGCCCTATATCATTGACCGAAATCGCTTCGCATCGAGGATGGAACTACTGTCAAACGTCATTAAGGGCCCTTTTCTAACTGTTTTAGAACGAACTCTCAGAAGGAAACTCTATACAATCAGTATATGGAGAAAAGTGGCTCGTAAACGACCGATGTTAACTCGTGCACATTAGTCCACTCGTTTAAACCGGGCTGAAGAACTCGCGCATCGGACTTTGCCCACTGTAGAGGAATGGAGAAGTGTCATTCGGTCAGGCAAATAACGATTGTCTCTATAGCAATATTACCTGCTGTTGTGATCATCGAAGGCCTCATGAAGCCTCCAACGAAATCTGTGGGCAAGGGACGATACAAGGAAGATGCGTGTCTGTCATAATATGAGGCTGTTTCAACAGCGCAGAACTTGATCCTTTGGTTGAGGCATCGATCAAACTGAACCAGCATGGTTACATTGAGCTGCTAGATAAACACGCTTAGCCATTTGCCCAAGACCTTAGTGAAGAAGGGCATGTTATTTGGCCCATCTTTCAGGATATCTGCTCGGTGCATCGAGCTAGAACTTTCGTTAGTTTGTATGACAGTCATTCAGGATATTCCAGGTATTTAAATTGACCACCTAAGTCCCCAGACATGAACCCAATAAAAAATTTGAGGGACTTCCTAAAACGATAAGTTAAACGTCGAGAAGATTGTTCGTGTACTGTGGCCGCACTACGAGATCAGTTGGTGCAAAAGTGGTTTAAAACCGACCAAGTGTACGTTAGAATACTTGTAGACTAAATACCGAGCAGAATTGCCGCTATTAGTCATGCTCGTGGACATCATACACCATATTAGTCACAGATGATTGATTTTTTATCATGGGAGCTCAAACGAATCAATAATCTTTTCTGCATTATAATAAAATACAAGTACTCCATGGAAAAAATTAAGAATAGTAATTAGTACTTTAAAATTTTTGCTGAAGTTCATTTATTCTGCCTAGAGATTTTCCAGTCCATGAATTTAGGTCCCGAACTCAAGACTTAATTAATCGGGGTAACAAAATGCAAATAAGTTTCTGAAAGGAACTTAAGGTTTATGAAAGATCTAATATTAGGTGTGCATTTATTTACTATGTGTTGAGGGGTCAAATAACGGTATTCTATTAAGAGATAATTAAAAAATGTCAATATCAATGAATCTTTCAACTTCTTATTTATGGAAAATACGAGTGTATCCAGCGTCTTTAAAAACATTCCGTCCTACAGTTTCAATAGAATAAAATGTTTTTGGAATAAAAATAAAATAAAGTAAATAGCCCATAAAATCAATAAAATAAAAATAAATAGCCCATTGCTACAGACACAAAAATGCAAGTTTGGTAAACGTTAAGCGCTCTGAAATATTTCTTGCTTTGGAATGCAGCTTTGCATTGTCGATTCTATTTGGAACGAATACCTCAACTCCTTTGATTCAATAACTCACAATCAGAATGCTAAAGGACATGAAACAATGCGCACCCTTCAAGCCTGTAAATCAGCGGCCGCCATGTTGCAGTAAACAGATGAAAAAGACCAGTAAAAGTCAAAGCATCGCCCGTTTTATCAAAGAGCCCGTTACTGGCGCAAGAACTTCATTGCTGAGGAGGCCGAGCGATGGCGTGCCATTCTCTGGCAGGGAGAAGCTGAGGTATGTCGTAGCGACCGCTCTTACCATCGCTACTATTTGGTCAATGCTGTCGCAGCCAAGAAAGTGAGCATCTTTTTGTTGGCTTTGTGTTCGCTGCGTTGTTGAGTTGGCGACCACTGCTCCTCAATGCTGCGCCACGGACTCCGCCGGCTGAATATTACGTACGACGCACGGCGGTCGTGCTGCGATCGACGCATATAGTGTAAAGAGAGGCACGAGGGAATCCAAACTACACCGATCTAAATTCTTCATGCATAGAGAACATTCATTTTCTCTTCGAGGATTTCAGGATACCACAATTGCTTCGTCAAAAGAAAATTTAGGTGTAGTTCTCTCTCTCTCTCTCTCTTCTGTCTCCGCTAGACGTAGGACAATTTTTTTTCAAATAACTCAAGCGTTGGCCAATTGGCAATCTGAGCAACGGATATCCTTCAGACCATGGATATCACACCTGAGCAATGGATGTCCACCATTGCAACACCACGTCTATCATTTGATGGCCTATATATTACTCTCGGCATGACTCCAGGGACAATCTGCCTGGCTTCAATTTCTTGATAATCTAGAACTTGTGTCGAATATCTTGCCCTATAACCCGGGGAAACCACTTGCAAATCACCGCAAAATGCTTGGGAAGTAAAACCATTGGAACCACTCCAATACACTACACCAGATTCGTTTCCACTTGACAATAGATCGAGCTGGTGCTCTGGAGCTGCAGCTTTGGGAACGGTGCTGGTGAAAAGATTATTCAGTTGGTTAGAAGCTAGTCTATTGATATGAGGCCTCCATTGGCAATAAAGAGGGCCACGCTGCTTCAGGCTGCGGAAATGTCGAGGCAGAAGCGCAGGCTCAACTCGGCATCTGTGATGATCAAATACTTATTTACGTAGTAATAATATCGGAAAGATTTCCCCATGCTGTGGTGGGTCAGAAGTGAGTAGGACGCTCTATATTCAAAGCTTCAAGTCAGGGCCAGTGGATCACTTCGTTGTTTTATCTTTTCTGACGTGACATTAAACGCATCTAGGAGTGAGCGCAGTCGCTTCGTGATCAATCATTTGCACATACAGAACAACTTTTGCGCCCGAGGAATTCCTTTTCTAACAGGGAAAAAGTGTGACGGCTACAATGAAAAAAACAGCAGTCATTACGCTGCAGCAAAAATTTCTTCTGCAGTGAATTATGGGAAAATAAAATGGCTGATTTCCTAGTACTAGTCCAGGAATGTGCAATTTGGGCGCTAAAATATCTTATTGAATCTCAGGTATGAAAAGAAATACGCAGCCGGATTTGAAGTATTAACTTTCGAAAAATCAAAGCACCATATTTCATCCAACCCGACGACGATAAAAAACTGCGAGCATTTCTGTTGCCATTTTGCACAGACTGCAATGCAGTATTATATAATTAAATTTCTACATGCAGTACGATGTTTTTCTTACTCTTTCCTACTCTCGTGCCTCTCCCCTCTATTGCTGAAGAATACCACTGGTCTGATTCACAATAAATTAAAAATTGAACAATTCAGTGACCATAAAATCACACATCAACTGTCTCGGTCCCTCCTGGAATCAGAATTGGTACTCGTTAGTCAGAGGTCCGGAGCTGTAAGCCAAAAGCCCGTGACACGTTGTGCTATCACATAAGAGATTGACGCATTTTTCTAATGAAAAATTTCCTTTACAAGCTCTTCTTGCACTCAGTTGCTGACAACTCCCGGCCCACTGCAGCAGCGATATCCCAGCCTCCACTCGTGAGAGGTCGCCAGGCGTCATTTCAGACGCAATGCACCCACTTCTGCCGGGCCAAAAAAGCACCCAGCTCTGCCGGGCCATAAAAGCAACCAGTTCTGCCGGGCCAAAAAAGCACCCAGTTCTGCCGGGCCAAAAAAGCANAAGCACCTAGTTCTGCCGGGCCAAAAACGCACCCAGCTCTGCTGGGCCTGGAAAGCACCCAGTTCTGCCGGGCCAGGAAAGCCCCCAGCTCTGCTTGGCATGAAACAGTGTCAGCTTCGCTTCATGAAGAAATTGCCGCTTCAGTTTCATTATCCTTTCACCAGGCCTGCTAAACCTTCACTGCTCAAATTACTTGCTGGTCAACTAGCATTTTTTCGTATTTTTTGTATTTGCTCATGAAGAGACATTAAATTTAGTTAGGCATTCAACAAAGAAACTCAGTAGGACAATGCATCCTCTTCTCAGGATTCGTTTTTGCGTGGACAAACACAGAAGAAAATACACGTGAAAGTAATTACATTCTGTGAGCCGAATCCACAGCCTGGGGCAGTGAAGCGTTAAATTGTAATTGTAGGTAAAATGAAGAGTTACAAAATAATATAACTTGTATTTGAAACATTATACTGAAAGCAGTTACTCGTACATAAATAATACATTTGTTTTATCATTCAGTTTCATTTCTTTAAAGCATCAGGCTCTCCCGAGAAGCCATTTTGGTTGAAAGTCTCAGCGAAAAGAGAAAGTTTGTGTTTCCAAGTCTTGAGTTAGAAAATATTTTTCTTCATGTTATTCTTTCGCTCCCCCATTGTGTTGGTAAATAAGGACCTCACAAGGTGACGTCGTCCAGCGTCAATCGATCTTTCTTGCTGCTTTTGTTATGAATTATTAAGCAGGGTATAATACCGTCAATCTCCAGGGAAAAGAGAAGACAAAGTTGGAGTTTTGCGCCCGTCAGCTTTGCAAAGGAAGAGTATATCTGCGAGTCAATATTGGGAAAAGGTCTCTTGAGGTGAGCTCCAGCACCCTCTTTCATTTTAATATGGGCATCTGAGGTCTGTGACGCATACACACACGCATCTTAACTTCTCTATTGACACACTACGTTCCATGACCCGCAGAGCTGGCCTTCTGCTCCTTGCGCGGCCCCGTCCGGACCTCCTAAAAATTGCGCGACAAAGTAGCTCTCTAAATCATGGGTCCTTTGATATCATTTTCAAAAGATTCAAAAGCTCTTGGGGCTTGATATACGCGGGACTTTTTGGAGCTGTGCTCCTAGCGAGCGAATGTGATTAGATGGAGCCGCCAGACAGAACAAAAATGTGCTCCGAAGTAGTGCTTCAAACCAAAGGGCCTCTAACGGCAGCAATGGAACTCGGCATGTGAGACTCCAAACTATTTAGAGGAGTGCCATGTGCAGAATAAACTCCTGAAATGACCTGCGAAGAGATTCCAGTCGATTTTATCGAAGTGAGTAGTTTTTGTACTTTGACTCATTCGTCGGAGTATCTCTTTGTAGGTAAAATTTTTTATTCTTGGTCATGGGTGGAACTATTGAGTTTTTAAGTATCTGAGCGTAACGGTAATGCATCAAACTATAAATTCAACCAAAGCTGGTTTCAATCTTATGAAGAATGAGCTCTTAAATGAACATGTATTTTAAATTCGAGAAGACTTTTAAGTTTATTGATCCGCTTTAACGTAAGATAATAACGTTATGAGACCAAACTGCACAGTCATCTCTTCCACTTTATGAGTACGGCTCACAAAAAAAAATTGAGATAGAATTACACTCGCTTTAAGCGACCGTGATCTACGGTTGTGTGCGGTATAGCTTTGCTTCAGAAAGGCCGTATGTTGTCGGTTTCGACGCTCCAAAGAATTACTTCTCTTGACTTCTTCTTTATAAAAATTACAACCACCACAATTGCCAAGCTAGTGCGTTTCTCTGACATTTTCCTACGCCATTTTTATCATTAAGCGATGAATTAATGAATTTAGGATTTATTCATGAGCATTTAAGAAAACGAAAACACAACTTAGTTCGATGATAATGTAACGTTGCTCTTGCTACCGTGAGCTGCGGGCAGCTCTCTCCCGCAACGAAGCTGAGTAAAATTTTGCGTCATGATTTTAGAGCTGCACGTCGGAAGTTTGGTTCAAGAAATTGTTTTGTGTGCCCCCATCAAGTGAAGTAGTACTCACGCTGTTAAGAACACTAAGTATTGCCTCTCTAAAACAAGCTAAAGTGTGTCGGCCACCTGTAACCCCTGCGCCCTCGAATTATTTTTGGTTGAATTACAGGGTGAGCAAGCGAGGTGTACACACTTTTCGTAATCTCATGCAACAACGCGCTAAGCAAAATTTTTTTGAACAATATTGACTAAATTCTACCTTAGTATTCCGTAGAATAAAATATAATTTTTTCATAATTTTTTTTCTGTCATTAGTAATTATAAGTAAAATTAGTGGAACTATTAGTGATCTGTTTAAGACAGAAAAGAAACCAGGGGAAATTCTTAGACTTCACAAGCCTCGTGTGAAGGGGGTCGGCATTTAAGATCATTTGAAACGCCTTCAAGAGACTAGATCGAACCAACAAACAACAGGAAGTACTCAAAATTAGAAGTCAGAACACTCCAACTGATTAAAAACACACGAGAAAAAATTCTGAAGAAACCAAGGAGAATCATTAGGGAACTCGCTTTAGTAGCCTCTGTCAGCTATGGTCCCATTTGAAATATACTGGATGTGTTTACTCAAAAATTAGCCAATACATCCCTGTGAAAATGCGCTATCTTTCTAGAGCTAAACACGGCCTCTCTGATGGTTTGAGGTGGTGTGACCTCGACACGACTAAAAAATCTACTCATATTAGTTGAAGAAGTGGTAAAGCAAAACCAGCTCACATATCACAACTCGTTGAAGAAGAATTTGATTCCCTGGGTCGATTCAACATTTTGAGAATACGGAATTACTTTTCAACAGGTTGGAGCCCCATCCCATACTGCCAACTTTAATCAAAATTGGTGTATGGACACTATGGCTGGTTTCTGGTACAAAAATAATTTGTGGCCTCTTTCTTCGCCAGATTTAAACCCCATGGACATCAGTGCGTACAGCATTCGTTAGGGTAAAGCCTGTTGACTCAAGTATCAAAATGTTGATACTCTCAAAGCTAAACTTATGCAACGCCGGAAAAATATCTCACCAGAAACATTCGTGCAGTATGTGGTCAGGTTACCGGTAGGTTGAAACGTGCAGTGGAGGCTAAAGCTGTATACACTCAGCATTGGAGGGAAATTGTAAACTGCTTTGTATTCTGAGTAGAAAAGTTATCCTTGTATTAAAGGGTAATTTAGATAATTTTTTGGTCTACACTTTGATTAATCACCACGTACTTCTGTCTTTCGAATTTGATTTAAATAATAACATTAGCAGAAGTTATCCGAGTCATTTGTCTGCCGAGTGATTGCTAAGGAAAATATTAAAAATTGCAAGTCCTTAGCTGCAATGAAACAGCTTCCCAAGAACAGGAATTTGTAGCGGGGTCTGTTCAGCTCGGACGATTGTTCAGAGCAGGCTATTTGGGTCTGGCTGAAGTGTGCGAGGAATTTTGTAGACCCTCACGAGCGATGTGAGACGTCAGACCCTCACAAGTGATGTGAAACGTCAGACCCTCACGAGTGATGTGAGACGTCAGACCTTCACAAGCGATGTGAGACGTCAGACCCTAGAGCGATGTGAGACGTCAGACCCTCACGAGTGATGTGAGACGTCAGACCCTCACGAGCGATGTGAGACGTCAGACCCTCACAAGTGGCTGGTTGTAATCTCGTAAAAAGCTCGTATTTTAATCAGAGCGGAACAAGCTGCATTCAACAAAGGATGATATATTTTGGGGGCTTGACGAAAAATTTTACTCGAATGTACATCTGGTTTGATACGGAATGCTAAAAATAATGTGACTAAGTTCAACATCATTCCGTTGATTGAATCAGTATTAAAGATCAACGCGAAGCAGAAAATTGTGCACAAATATTTCTTCAAATTCAGTCTTGTTGATTCGGCGTTTGAGGAAGCTATAATTGAATAAAAATTACAAGCCATTCCAACTTTTACCATTGCAGTTATCAGAAGATATGTGGCACCGCTATAGTTAAAATTCATGAGAATCGAGAAAATGTTAACATTTTGTTTGAATTCTTAAACTTGAGGAAGCGTTCTAGCTTTAAATAATGCGTCATATCATATCACAACTTGCAACAGCCTGGAAGAAATCACAAAACTTTGTCTCGGAGGGGCAAAAATTCGCCAACGTGGAGCTGTTAGCTGAATGACAAGCGCGACCAGCAATGACTGTATACGTCAGGATCAAATGTCAAGCCTTTCTGCAAAAATACCTTTTTTGTTTCGCGCTGAGCCTGTGTCGATGCAGTTGCGGTGCAGATAGCGAGATCTAATCATAAGCTGAGAACAATACGCGCTTCTATTGAATGTGTCTGGAAATGAGCGGCTGGGGCGACAGCGGCCTTTACGAGCTGTAATCTCGCCCTGTAATTTCTCTTGGTACGCCCTCCGCTGGTGTGAACTTTCGCCCCTAATCAGACGATCTCAACACCTTGTTGATGATTCCGCTCTTCTGTTTACCCTTCGCGCAATGACTCTAAATCGCCTCAGAAAAACTATCGACTCCGGTCTAAATCGCCTCACAAATCGCCATACAAAAACTATCGATTCCGCTCTATAACCTTGCATGTCGTCTACCATTGGCACCAAATACAGAATTTTCTTCGTATAATTCAGGCCTAACATCTCAACTCAGTCGGAAGAAAAGTCCTTGATGCACTGACTCGCATGAGCGTGGAGTGCTCGGACGAACCCGTAGTGGCCGATCTCAAGAGTGTGAAATTTTGAGCTTTTTCTTTGCTCTGTGGTCCGTGGTCGTGCTCACGTTGAGTGGGACGAGATAATTGTTTTATTACAGGGTCATCTCTCAATAAACGAGTATTGAGGAGGTATAATGGTTGATGGTTTAAGGACTGGTGTTCAGGCGCTAGACCTCGAGCCTCTCCCTCCCGAGGGGGGGTCCATGAGCCCATTTAAAATACAACTGGAGCTCAAAAGTTCGCATGTAAACCAACGGACAAGACTAAAAATGCCTCGTAAAACCAGGGCGTGACTCTTGTTTCTGTATTTTACTGTTGGATATAGTTTTATGGCGCATGCGAAATTGCAGTTGATTTGCAGTGAACGTTTCGATACAAAATGCTTCAATTTGTAACTCAAGGTAAAATGCCTAAATATGCAACGTTCTCCATTCAGAGCAGAACTAAACAAAAACTTCCTTTAACTTTTTAAGGATTGGTGAGATTATGGACGGCACCAATCAAGAGTTTTACCAAACATGATGTAAAGATGTGCAGGTTCAATTACGATGTTCCATGAACCCTTCAGGTGTTTGTTCTGAACATCGTCCTCATAGTGTCAATTCGTTCCCTTCTAAGTAGTTTTTCACGAGAATTAGGGAAATGCAAACACTTCTGTGGATCAATTATGAGAAAAATTTGAATGATTTGAGATATTTACCGGAATTCCACCTGAAAAATGGATGAATTTTGACAGCGAGTCGGACGCGCGATACGCAGATCCCGATGTGTCTTTCTCAAGGGATCGCGCACTGAAATGTCGTCGCGCCCACAGGCGCACCAAAATGTCCTCATGCTCATTACTGCACAGCAGTACGTCGTCGTGATTTGAAAGATTACCTTTGGAACTGTGAGTTCCATCTGACGTTAGTTTAGTAATTGCCTCTAAATTTACTTTCCTGCAGTAAAGCAATATTCTTAATTAAGCAATATAAACTACGACGCCTACAGAATAAAGCTAACGCGTTTGTGAGCGCGTCGAGTTTCGAAAAAGCAAAACAAGAATTAAATAGCAGAAAATTTTGCAGTAAATTCTAGATAATTCCAATTAATTTGCCGCAAAATTATTATTTTGACTCTCTTCACGGCCTGTGCACAAGCCTGTCTCGTTGTTGCCTGAAGACTACGGAATTACATATCCGTTCTTCTAGATTACTTCTCTCTAAAGATATTCTGGGGCTGATATTTTCCCCAGTTCCACTCTAAGTGAACAAGCTATTTGCATGAATACCTTAACAGATTCTGATGAGAATTTCAGCGAAAATTCCTGGATTTTTCAGTTTAACAAAGTGCCGATTCATATTCTTATTCTGTTTGAATGATGATTAAAAATCAATTTCAGCCTGTGTGCTGTATAAATCCTTTTCCTTCTGGATTTTGTTGACCGAGGGGTTTGTATTCCTTTTAAATTTATTATTAACCACTGAGAATCATGATAACAAGGAAATCATGATAACAAATGGTTGTTGATAGATTTTTCCATCTTTCAGGGGATGAATTATTATTTCATGTAATCTAACTTCGACAACCTTGCTTCATCCAGCGAAAAGACTGTTACCAGTCGTAAAAAGATTTAAACTTTTCCACGGCTTCAGAAAAATCTGAACTACACATCTGGTCTACACTTGCCGTTACAAATGTTTACAAAATTCGGACCGGGAACCATTCGCTGTACCACCAAGAGCGTGCGACTGTTGCCCTCCGCTTCATGCCTCCGTGCCACTAATCGAATATATTTGTGTCCAATTCATTTTTTCACAAAATGTTGCTCATTCCTCTTCGTCTAATTCGGTATGACGTCTTCTCGCTAACAATCGGGACTAACGCAGTTTTACGTAATCTGGCCAATCATTTAAAGGCCTACGGAAGCGTGAATGGAACTTTGATTAGAAATTTGAAACATTCATGAGTTCCTTTTCTTGTCTTCTGTCACTCGGTCAATATTTTCTAGCAATCACGCCGTTGTCCTTCCAGGCGCTTAGCTCTTGTCTAAAATTATTAAAATGCCCTCAAGCAAGCGTGGCAAGAATTTTTTAACACCTTTCCGTCGAGTATACTGTATATATTTTCCGCCTAAATTATTTGCTATAAGTTGAATCGTCTTTTAGTAATTTCACTCACTGTTCAAGACCTAAATTAACGCGTGGTATCTCAGAAATCCCCAAGCGTCACGCGTGACGAGCAACTTTTGAAACAAAATATCGCAGTTATTATTAGAACATGTGGTAACGCAACTCCAAATTCATCGAGTAACATACAAATGGATCTTGCGTATTCTTTCGGTGTTTCCACGTATGTCCATTATATCTTCGTGTACGATCGAAATTTTAGGGCCGTTGAAATTTTGTAGAATGAAAACTTCGAAATAGACGTCAATTAAGCCTCTGCACCGTTATATTATACGTGTAGGTTTCTTTCAGCGCACGTACAGCGGCAACGAGTTACGTGACCATCGGACTGCGAGAATGACATGCATGAATGCACACTCGAGACTGCGTGCAACAAAGAGGCTGGCGTAGCCGCCTTGCTAATTCAATTTGAAGAAACGAATGTAAGTTTGCTAAGCATTACGACGGCTCTCGAGTGATGCGACGTCCCTGGATATTATACAAATCCGATAAACGGTCGGTGTCGGTCGGGACTCGGAAAATAAATTCATTAAAGCGTGTGAGGAGCAATAAGGCATGAGAGCAAGAGGGCGACAATGGCGCTTATTAACCGAACAAGTGGAGTTCGATTGAACGCGAAGTGCACAATCATACTTTGACAGCAATCGAGGTGCCTGCAGAAACGAGCGTTCTGACGCGACTCCATCAATCAAGGTTCTGTTGAGGCCGCTGGAGGTGCTCAGCAAACTGCCAAAGTCGCTGCCGCGGTGAAAGTCCAAAGGTTGCAAGGCTTACACAACATATTTATGAGCTTCGAAAAACACAGTCACGCACACCCTCAACTACGCTGGCTCCTGAGTCCGAGTAGCCGAGTGAGCTCGTCCGGCCCTGACGTCGGGCTGGCAGGACTGCAAGCATCGTATGTAGCACAGCATTCTCGAGGAAGATCATGGGAGCTTCTAGTCTAAAACGGCGTTTTTCTCAAGAAATATGGGATGCAAACGGAAAAAGGAGTGAGGTATTCAGACCTTTATGGTGCCCAGTCAAAATTTAGGGATAAGAGCCCTGAATTACAAAAAACACCTGAGAAGTTCGTGTAAAATAACTGTAACCAGGATGAGGGTGAGCTCTCTGTGCAGTGGGAGAACATTAACTCTTTACCTGACAATAACGGTCCGCACGTTCAAACTTTTTGTGAGTTTTTCAAATTTGTCGTCTACATTTGGTAAGCAATAATATATTTAATTTAAAATTTGGAATGAACGTCTGCAAGTGGACTGACCTCCTCACTTCTATGGCATTGTATTCCTCTAGATTTGTTTGTTCCTTTTTTGCCGACCGTAAAATCTGCTCAAGTTTCCGCTGTAGAGTTTCGGGTCTTGTGCACTTCTTGAACCCAAATTCTCCCATACCTTTGAATGAAAGAAATTACGTCCATTCATTATATTACTTTTCCTATTTTTGCTAAGGCAATGTAATTAGAGCTGCTTCGATTAGCTGAAGCCACCACTCGCTTCTTTTTCCCACTTGCACCGACGTAACTGACATCGACCCAGCCTGACTCTATCGTTACGCCATCTATCAATCTATGTATGAAATACTTTATTAAGTGGCAACAGTGGACAGATTTATGGATGATTAAAGACGCTGTTTAGAGAAAATTGCGCTAGGGTCAGAGTAGCAAGGAAAACGTCAAGTTTATGCTTTGCATGATCAAAGAGGTTTGAATTTTATATTCCAGCACTGTATTATTAGCTATTAAACAGGCGATTTACTGAACAATGTGTGTCATTTATATCACATGAACTATTTAATCTTTCTTTCAAACGACATAACCTTGTTCAGTACAATTGTGAAACTCGCATGACCCCGTTAATACATGTTCTGCAAGCACTATTCAGAGGATACAAATCCGTTGAAGTTTTGATGTACCACAGCCCGAATTAAAATTGTCGATATGTAATTCTGCATAATTCTTCAAAGGCTGAACTCTTTTTTTCTATTTCATAGCCTATCTTTCAAGGGCAATTTTCTAATTGTATCAGGCATGTACAAAGAGTCGCACGATATTTTTGGTTAATGTTTAATTCAACGTGTTTATCACTTCACGCTGCACGATACCCCCGTGAATTAAGAGTCACAATTATAAGTCTACTTGACGTCCACACTTATTTTAAACATTGTCGTCTTACTCACTGAAAACCCGACTTTGCCTATACTTTGTACCTGAATGATTTCGAAATAACGATTTTTCTTCGAGTTTTTTTTTAATCGTTAGAGTCGCTCAGGTGGGGCTGGTGGGGTCCCTGCAATGCCTTCCGTGCGTTAAAAGAGCTGTGCTTTAATTTTTGTAAATTTACCAATGAAGGAGAATGTTTTACATTGTCCATTTTGAAGAAGTCAGTGAATTACTCTGCACAGAGTTCACTTCTCTTTGAGGCACGTACGCATCGGGCGGTAGAGGTCGTGTCCATTGTCTCCCTATTTGCTTCAGTGATAAAACTCAGACGTTGATAAAAAATTTCTCAATATGTCCTACACCAAAAAACTAAAGGCTTATTCTTGGAAATATGGTTTTCAAATTAGATATTCCTGAGCTAAGAGCACATATTTTCAATCAGGTATTTACATAGTTGAGCCCTGTACGAGTCGACGCTGAGATTGACTCTTAATTAAAGAAACGTGGTGGTCAAAATATCAATTTCCATGAATGATGTCAAATTTTTTGCTCGATGCTCCCCTTTACGGTCATATAATACTAATTAAATAACTTTAAGTGGCACCGTTAAAAATTCTGAACGGCTGCGTATGCAACTCCACCCAAAATTAATAAACACAAGCGCAACAAAAAACAACATCCAACTTTTGGCCGCGTTTCTCCTATTAATTCTTCATACGAGTTCTTCAGCAATTTACACTCGAGTCAGATCAAATAAAAACGCATAGTTTTACAACGATTGTTGTTCGTCGAGTCCGGTTGTTGACTTGAGAGCTCGCGTTGCATCCATACCCAGTCAGACCTTCCCTTCGGAGCATCTGTAGTAATCTACAATTTCAGCCACCCAAGCGCAGGTATCGCCGCCTCGTGGTTGATTACAATTGACCCAGAAAACAGACTGGGGAGCTCGTGGAGGTCCGACGCATTCCCTCCACGTGGAAGGAAGAGAAAATCTCGAAGCGCTTCTTTTTTATTTCTGATCATTATTTTGGAAACTTAAATTTGTCTCAATACGCAGCGCGTAAGATTTTTTGCATTTTGCCGTTCTTGTCAGATTCGAGAAATTTGGAACTTGCTAAAAGTTAATAATGAAATTTTATGAAACTAATCACATCTACCAACTCTAATTACATCTACCAGCCAAAATCAAGAGTCCAACATGAGTCCAAACTTTCATCAACCAGTGAACTATCCGTTCTTATCATACAACTAAATAAAAACTAACGTTAATAATTTACTCTACGACTGGAAACAGTAGATGTGCAGGTGTAATGCCACCAAAACAAAGGGAAAAGAGGATTTTACGAGCGTCGTTATAGATCGGACTAATCGATAGACAATGTTCTCTTGAATTTTGAGATGGCACGTCTTTGCACCGCCACAACGCGCGGGTAGTAAAACCAAAACCTGTGCTGTCACTGATAAATTCTTTTGCTGCGGAGGGATAAATAACGGCGGCAGCGTTTACAGACCCTCAAAGCCTTCTTGTTAAGAAAAAGAGAATAAAGCCCAGCAAGTGGAGGCCAATTTACAAGCCGCGACGTGCCGCATTTTTGCAATCGTGTTCAAACAATTCATCTACCATTTTTATGGAGCACATAACGTCATGTTGAAGCCATTAAATTTCTATAACAGCCCGTCCGAAGAGACTCTTGGGAATAGTTTTCGACGTTTGAAAACTAAAGGAACGTTTACAATTATCGGAGCCCTCCCGTGCTTCGACTCGTGTCTTATCTCAAAAACAAATAAAAGAGAAGTATATATGTTCCTGGCTTTTACGCGTCTCGACACACATTCCAATGCAATGTTTGATGCAGCTCTTTGATACTATCAGTTTGGGGCGAAGTAAATTTTCCTATTATAAAATCAACTCGGACGATGAGAATCTGCTATGTAGTACGTTTCCCGCAGGGCTGAATTGAACCAACAAATTCTGCATAAGGTGTGCATTTACCAGCGTTTAAAAACATGCGTAGTTGCACTGAGAAGAAATACTTATTCAAATGAGAAATTTTAAATCTGGGCTTAAAAATGGCCGATATTGCAGCTCAAGTGAGGTCGCAGAAGCCATGAATCTAATCACAAAATAGGGTTTTATTCAAAGATTTCTCATTGAAATCTATTGATCATTTTTCCCTTTGAAATCTCAGGCGATTTTTCTTCAGCGACAACACGTCTGATAATTATGGGGCCCGCTTGTAAGAATCCAGCTGCAATATTCCAGTCAATTTGAATGTCATGTTTCGTCTTCGGGAATCTCGTGCGCTACACGGAACTGCGCCCCACATTTGGTCGTCCCGGAATGCCTTTTTTTCGGATGATCTAAGACGCGTAAGACAGGCTCTCTCGCTGACACGGATCAGCACTCGTTACTCCGCTCCTCATACATTGTACCTGGGACCGAGCCCACAGGTACACCGTCGTCTTACACGACGCTGCTGACGGCCACGAAACTCACCTGTGTTCCGCTCAGGTGTTATTCAGACTCACATGTGGATTATACTTTCTAATAAAGCATTTGTCTGTCACTGACGCCAAGCGAATTTGCACAACGGTGTACAGACATGCTTCTTGAGCCACCGAAGAGATTTTACGCGGCTCAGAACTGAAAAAAAACTTACATTAATTCTCCTCACTGACAACCGTTCAAGAATCGTTCCCTTTTTGTGCTCCCATTTTTCTTGCTTCCCTTGCATATAAATTTGAATACCAATACCCATTGAATATTTTAAATACCGAAAAATATTATCGTTCAACTTACATTACAAATTTTTTAGAGCATAAGAAGCGGTAAAAGTGCGGAAAGATTAATTTGTAAGGTCAAATTCCTACTATCGATGCATACACTATTGATAGCATCTTGTGTCCAATTCGTTATAGAAATAAAAGCACGAAAATTGGAGCATCAACGCTGCAAGGGAAAGTACATAAAAATTGCAGTACATAAAATTGAAAACAGCAACACAAGATGAAGTTCTGTCTGATTGCCGTCTTGTGAGAACAGCTGAACAGCATTGAACACAAGCTGAACACAATTGAGAGCAGCAGCAATAATTGCAGTCCCGCCTTGCATCAATTCACTAACGTGACTCTAAAAGTTCGAGTACTGTACTAGTAATGATAACAAGTCAGTAAGATATAAGATTGTGCATCTAAATGGGGTTAAATCTCAAACGAAATTGCATTAAAGAGGAACATTCATAAGCCTGGTTATGCTCTGGATATTTTTCATGAGTCTTGTTCCCATGTAAGTATGAAACAACCTCGAGAATCATTCAGAACACCTCATGTCATGTAACAGAACCACCAATCCATGTTCAATATTGCTCGTGAATTCCTCGTCCCAGAGACTTTCAGTTTGAATTACAATGAAGAGACATCGATGATTTGAGAGCTACAGAACATTAACAAATAGGGCTGTCACTAAAATGAACTTGAGTTGTCACATTACATCGTGTTTCTCCACACTTAGATCCAGATTCCCATTCCTAGAACCCTATTTTAAATCACTACACTTACCTCGAGGTGCTCGTCTTCAGCCAAGCTCCCGACCCTCTCTTCAACAACGTCATGTGACTCATTTTACGCGAACTCAGTTTTCAAGCAGCGTTCCCATGAGACGCGCGCCAGAAAGTTCATCGAAACGGCGATGAATGCAAAAGAGCAGCCGAGTATTTATCATCGAATTCCGTGGTGCCGGAGCTCAGCCTTCCCTGTCATGTTATGTCACTAAATAAAAAATTGGAGGCGAAAACTTTCCTTCCATCTCGCGAGAGGCAGCCGCGCGGACCGCTCGCGTGGAGAATCAATCTCAGTCGTCGGTTGCTTTGTGCTCCTGCGAACCAGCAAGCGAACCAAAAAAGCGCCTCGATAAGTCTGGTTATATTGAGATATGAACATTATTTTCCAGTGTCTGCTTTTGAGATGTATTGTATCTGACACAAGTAATTTGACCGTCCAAATTTAGTCTTCGACACGGCATGCAGAACACAGTATTGTACACGAGCAATCGCGTCTGCTTCCTCAGTGTTTTCATGTATACCGACTGATTTAATAATCAATAAAAAATTGTAGACCTTAAGTTATTTTTTACGAGATTTTTTAAGCTACTTCAAGAATCTGAAAGTTGATATTGTTGCACCTCAAAGCATTTTGTTCTAACTATAATACATCTAGTACGTGAAGTGTTCTCATGCCTTCTTCTGGGCGAGATGCAGCCTGCGTACGACAATTGTACGTGGGAACGAATGATTTATGTTAACTTTATAGAATTCCAGTGTTTAGAGCAATAAAATACTTTGTGTCACCTTTTTTACTAATCATTTAATCCAATGGTTTTGCTTTGAAATGTTCCCTATCCAATAAGAGGTCATCACTGCTGCGGCTCGTCCACGCTATAGAAGTCCTGCCACCTAAGATGGCCACAAGGGACTTGGGAGAGGAAACCACACATGCGCAGTGCTTTATGGCTCGGTAAGTGCTTCTTAATATTTTCTCGACACGGAGCTCTGCACCTTCTTAAATATATTTCCCGAACGATACCTTCAATCGTGCCCTGTGCTGTTCAAATAACTACGTTTGTCTGATTCAAGTTTTACGCCCCCGAACTTGCGTTGTCGGGTGGTAAATCGGTCTCGGGTTTGGATTTAAATTTGGGTAAATTCGCTAACTTACTGTCACCTTGTGCAGAGATCGTCTTCTGATTCGGGTCTGTCGATTATGTATACATACGTTGATGGGTCAACAAGCTAGGTTTCTCCACCAGATGTTCGGCCGTTACCGTAGGATAATAATATAACCACCAGATGTTCGGACACTACCGCAGGGTAATGATGTAACCCTCAAAAAGGTGGAGGTATGCAGATATGTTAGTTTGACGTAGCCAAAAGAGAAAAAGTTATTTTACGACAGTCGTAATTTATCAAACTAATGGACAAAATGTTCTTCTGTACTGTCAGATGACTCATGCGTGCCCAACCATACTGAGCTGGTAGTAGCTGCTCCACCAGTGAGTTAAAGCCCAGCCGTACATGTTTGAAAATCCTACTTAAAATGTAAGAACCCTTTATTAATCTTTGAAAAGACCGGTAGCAACTAGCAGAACATATTTCCAATCATTAATACATATAGTGTGAATACTTCTCAACATTGACCTAGCGTCAGTTAATGATTTATCATCGACTTATGAAAAATAATAATATATTATCAAATAATAACACGAATAATCAGAAACACCGTGGGCAAAAAATTAGTCACCTACTTCTTATATGGTGTAGGACCAAAGGATAATGGCGGCAGTTCTGCTCACCATTGAGTCCACAAGTGTCCTAATGTACACCTGGTCGATTTTAAACCACAGTTGTATCAACTGATCTCGTAGTGCGACCACAGTACATGGATGATCTTCTCGTCTAACTTGTCGTTCTAACTGGTACTGGAAATTTTTATTAGGTTCATGTCAGGGAATTTAGCAGATCAATCAAAATGCCTCACGTATACTGAATTACTGTCAGGATGTCAGTCAATATCAGTTCTAGCCTGATGCACCCAGAAGTTGTCCTGAAGAATAGGCAAAGCAACATGCCTTTCTTCAATCACATATTGAGTAAACGGAAAACTTGGTTATCTAGCAACTCAATGTAGCCAGTTTGGTTCAGTTTGACGGATACCAGTATCGATGAGCCCCTTTCCGTGAAATGAAACAGCCCCAAGGAATGACAGACCCTCTTTCTCCTCAACCTCCTCCTCCTCTTCCTCC
>VOMN01093322.1:0-56889 GCA_014899125.1 Orchestia grillus
GAAGCTACCATACAATCATGCACCACGAAGTACACTAACCGCGGGATCAGACCCGAATTTTCACGACGCAAATATACAAGTTAAGTGCCAAAAGAACCGTGTTTCTATTATCCCAGCCGACCTAAACGAACGTACACTGCGAAACCCAACTTAAAAAGGCAATTGATAGTACCTTTATAATAGCACTTTCACCTAACCTAACCTAATGTTCCAATTTGATAGTAAATCTTTAAGCAAAGTAAAGTCCATCAATGCTTTAGTAACCTCGCTACTTTTCTTATATTGTTCCATGTGACTGACGAATTTTTCGTGAAGTAAAATTGCTTTCAAACTCCACTAGATTCCAGTTCAGAAAAAATATTATGAAAGACATTGACAAAACGGGTACATTATTTAGAAAGAAGTGTTCAAACGCGGCTCACAAAGATTGTAAAACCAATATAATTATAACAATTCTGTAGAAACTCTCCAACTGGCGGTTCGCAGCGAGTAAACATATTTATTAATTTTAATTTCAAATTCACCATTTCTTACACTCCTAATAATATTTTTACGTAACTCATACTCTTCATTACCCATGAATTACGGGATGAATGAATGGGACCTGTTTGTCCGATTATGCGGATTGTTGTGGTTAGTCCACTTCTGTGAGCTCGTGAAAATTTTTTATCGGATTTGCCGTCGCTCGCGATAAGGTAATAATTATTTCACTTTTTGAGGTGAATCCGTATTGGAATTAATATTGAAAGGTCAGCATGGTTTAAATAGACAAAATTTATTTCTTTAGTATTATTTAGATGGTGAAAACTGCATTAACAGTACCATTGTAATTGTAAATAGCCTTGGTGCATTTTTTGGCTAAGCTGTAGCTTTACTTCTAAAGTTCAATAGACAGTGTAATTCTGAATTTATATTCCCCTCGGGGGAGGAAGGGGGTTTTGAACAGTGTAATTCTGAATTCATATTCCCCCCGGCAGGGGGGGTGGTATAGGGTATACCATAGGTAATAGGGTTAGGTTTGTCTCCTGGGAACTAGCATTCCTAGAGGTACACGATTTGCCTACTCAGCTTTAGCTATGCCTTCAAGACCTCTATCTTTCATGCCTACTTTGCTTTGTTCTATTTCCATGCCTCCTTTTACTACTGATTCCTAAGCATTTCCTCGTCTCCCTTCTTAACTGGCTGTTTTTATGTGCAGGGGATCTTATGTGGGAACACACCCTGTGCATAAATTCTCCAGTATCCATTATAAGTTGTCCATTCTCTTCTGAATGAGTTCTGATGCATGATAGTTCAAGTTACTAAAGCACTGCTTTCCTTACTATTACTATTACTACTAATCTAAGTTTTTATTTATAATATATTTTTTATAGTCTAGGGTTTTCTAATTTTTTGTTTATCTGATATAATTCACATGTCTAATTTATGAGTATATACCTAGTGATACCGATTAGATGTAATGCTGAACCATGCTGTATTGAAAACGTTTGAATTTTATATGTCATTTGAATGTTTATATTCTGCTCTTAAAGTGTTATGAATAATATATAATTTGCTGCATCCAACTTCAAAGAGGTACCTATTCATTTTACAGTCTTCAGTTTGGTGTCTTTGGATAAGAATTTTTTAGAAATGACTGAAATATATTGTTTTAAAGTTAAAGACAAAGAAAAATTATGAAAAAATAGTTTATATTGAACAACCTGTCTCTGGCTTTTGTGGTTCCTTTTGCTTCTGGCTATGTTAGAATTGGGTTTGTGTTTTTTTTATTTGATAAAATCTAATGTGCATAATATTGGTAGATAGAACTTATGAAATAGTAGCCCTAATTTCTGTTAAGTTTGTATAATTACATTTTATTAACACTTTGACTGCGACATACACCATACATGGTACATGTGATCATCTAACCTAACATAACAAAAGCAGTAACATATATGAATACAAATTTTTAGGTTTAAATATAATTTGCATTCATTACTTCAATGAGCTAGTTGGGATTAGGGGGAAATGAATAGGATAACCAAATTTGTGACAGCAAAATCTTTCAATTTAAACTCACAGCCAAAATTTTTGTTGACATGAAATATTTCATGCGTGGAGAATCGCAGTCAAAGTTTTAATGTGGGAGCAGATTGATAATTTTTTATTTAACTTTCTGTACTTCAAAACCCTTTGAAATTTAACTAGATTTCTGTCACTCAGAGAAAATATAGATTCTCACTTTAGGATATCCATCACAGAAACGTATTATATGTAGTGCTAAATATTTACTTTTCATTTATATGTAAAATTATTTTTATTTACATAACCTAATCTACCTGAACTTAACCTATCCTTGATTAACCTAATTAACCTTTGTTAATTCTCTTTTTAGAATTCTAAAAATGCTAAGGAAAATCCAAAAGTCTTCGCAGAATTTTTTAGATAAAAGTTTTAAAGTAGAAGTAGAAAATTAAGTGAAACATTCTTCTATCCAATGACAAAATATAGAGGCTGTATAAGGAATTGAAAGCTCTATGCAGTTAGCTACAGTTAAGTTAATATTACCTATTATCATGTTATTTTTATAAAAACCTTTATTTATGAAGATTTCGATTTGTGTCAAAGTTTTTTTCATGTGAAAATCTAAAAGGATTACTTGTTATAAGTGCAATGATATTTCCTTAATGTTCCATTTCCTGTTAAAATTTACAAATATAAATTTCTAATGACATGAAGTCTTAAAGGTACACAAGAAAATCCAATTATTAACTTAGCTGCACCATTCATTATTATTTCAAATAGAAGTTGGTCATTCATCCCTTAAAGTTTTAATACATTTGCTTTTGTCATACCTTATTTGATATTATATATACCAGTTGTCAATGCATACTTAAAGTTAATCTTTTGATGATGAGTTAATAGTATAGTTTATAAATTGAGCCTAAAAATTAAATAGACCTATTCAAGGTGCTTGATACTTCAATAAGATATAAATTTGACAAATCAATTTTCTAAGAGTGAATATTTTGTGTTAAGTTCTATCTTCAATATGAAAAGCAATTCAGTATGAGTATTATATGTTACACTTGCTTAAGTTACAGCATCTTTTTATAATAAATTGGGTGTATTTTGAAGCAATCAAGTATATTTTTTCCTTGAATAAATAGTTATATTTGAAGCAAAAAGTAGTTTTATTCTTTATAGGTACTCTTTCCAATATGCCAAACCACTCAACTGTTATACATTTTGTTGTAAGTATAATTACTAATTTGGTTTGCTGTAGATTAGTAAAACTCAAGGTAGTGAAAAATATATTTAAGTGCTACAAAATTTATCAATTTTTGTATCAGGGTATTATATTTTTGAAAAATTGATTTATTCATAGGTATTGCTAATCTAATCATTACAAAAAAAGATATCTTTCAAAAAATTTGTATCTCTCAAAAAATTATTCAAATTCTGTGAATCAAATACTGGGTTCCCTGTTTTGCTATTGTATAAAATAATTTACTGTTCTGGAAAAGATCATTTTTATCTACAGTATAATAATCATTAAGCTCTTCTGTCTATAGAGATTTTTTTAGGCTTTTGAATTTCTTCCCATGTCACCTGGATATAGCTACCTATAGAAAATTGGAGCATTTTCATATGAGCTTTGTATTACAATTGCAGGAAATTAAATGTACCAATATAAATTTCATTTAGATTGCTTTGCTGTAATAATCAAGCAAATATTTTATGAGACATTTTTCATAAAATTTGTGTGAATTCTTATGTACAGTTTCTGTATGAATGAAATTTTGTTTAATTACAAGCCATAGTGAGATACTTAGATAACTTTTTTTTTATTGTGATGAAAATCTGATAATTCTCAGTCATATTTCTAATCCCAGCTCTGCTCCAAGTATCTTCCTCTTATGAGGTTCAGAGTAGTAAGCAACAAATTACACACTGATTTTTATTTTATTGCATGTATTGTTACCAAGAATTTTGAAATGCCTTTTTAGAACTAAATAAATATTGGGTTACCAAGCATAAACCTACCTATATATGTAAAATAATGGTTTTAATAGTTAGTACCAATTTAAAAATTCTATCAAATTTTGATAATTTTAATCTATTTTTTGGTATTCATTGTTGCCTTTTACTAAATGTTGACTGCATAAAAATATATGTTAATTGGAGGTTATGCTAGAAGTTATTGAGGTTCACTTCTTCCTTAGCTGAGCAATGAGGATTATTCTCAGTGAGTATAAAACATTAAATTAAACTTATATGACTTTTTTTTTTTTCTATTATGTATTTGAAGATTTTACTTTACTCTTCCACCATTGATGTGCTATAGGCTTTTATCTAAATCATTAATTGATAAAATAGTGGGATAAAATTGGGATATCATTTTGAAATTTGAAAGCTCAGGTTTGATCAGTAGTTTGGCTTTTCATTGGGTTATGCTGTGTTTTAAGATTTCTCTTTTGTCTTATTCCTGGGTTGACACCATAATTTCCAATTTCTTTTTAATTAACCTCTCAAAAAATTCATGCTTGAACTTTGCTTTTGTGCTTTGGTCAGTAAATTTTCAAATTTATCTTTTTTAATGTAATACCAGTAACAAATATATAACAAGTGTAGGTCATTTTAAATCAACATTTCATAGTAATAATGATAATTTTCTCTTGTTATGCAGTAAAAAGGATTAGATAATAACAGTTGACTGCCATGATAAAAAAATTTGGTATATGTTATTACACAGTTTTACTGCATTTTTTATAAAGCATTTATAGTTTTGAAACTTGTACTTATAGCCAAAAGATATAGGCTAGTAATCATTTACATAATGTTAAATAACACGTATGAATGAATACATGTATAAAGGTACATTTCTTTTTCTTTCTATGTAGCAAAAAATCTCTCCTTATTTCTTTAAGTTACACTGGCTGTGTTATAAATTACAATATTTGTAGGCATATAAGAGGCAGATATTGACAGGCTCCACAGCACATGGTATTTTCTAACTTATATATAAAACTGTCCTTTTTGACAGGACAAAAAATCCTTACTAATTAAATTTGCATCTAGGATGCTGGTAAATTTAGTATCCACACACCTAGTTTTAGATTAGTATGAATTTTTTGTAGATTCATAATTTTTTTTGTGAGTATAAATTTATAATTAATTGTTCTTGTTTGAACTTCCACTAGTTCCCTCAGAAAGTGTTTTGGAACTTTTCCCCATTCTGGTTTCTTAATTAAAACTTTCTTGGCAATATATTAAGGCTTGTTCAGTTATTTATCTTAGCATTTGTGAGTGAAAATTTTTGTGAGCTAATGACTAATTATTTGCCTCAAAACCTTCACAAACCATTCCACTATATTTTCATGTTTTTTCAATGTACTCATGTATTTAGATTTTAATTGATTAGTTCATATGCTTTAGATTGTTGGGTCCAAATATTTTAAATCATTTTTCATCACAACTTAATTATTAGCCAAGTTGTTATTTCTACCTCTCTACCAAGTTCTATTTCAATATCATTGTTGTCTTTTGAGTTCATAAATAAATTCATATCTACATATATCTAGAATATTTTTTCTAGTTAAAAATTAAAATAAAGTAATTTACTTTGCAAAACATTTTCCAAATTTTAGGTTTTATTTTGCAACTCTTTACTGATCCTTTTCCTTTTCAGCACTTTGTCGGCTCCTGCTGCTAGCTGTGTCTGTGGTGGTGGGCTTCTATTTTGTCAACTATGTGGTAGAGCTCATCCTTACTTCTGGTCAGAACAAGTACAATTCTGAGCTTTACATTGGCAATGAAACCCATGCAGAACTCTATCAAGGTCAGTAAATTTGTTTTTTTATTTACTGCCATAATGTACCTTTTTTTTGTCATTTTAAGGCAATTGCTTAGTGGCTGTGGAAATTTTTAACTAATAATTACTTTGATCTGTTTATATGCTTTAGGTAGAAACTAGAAAGAGTACATATCTAATTGCCTTATAACTTGCTAATGTGTTATAAAAGATTGTAGATATCTATGTATTGGAACAAATATTAGCATTTTTATATCTTTTACCTTTTATTTTGATTAGGTTAGGTTTTGGTTTTTGGTTAAGTTAGGAAATTAAAAAGCTTTGATTAATTGAGACTGTAATGTAAGAAATGAGTTAATTCAAATTTTTGTAATTCCTTGTACTTTTTTTGTAATTTCGTTATGATTGAAGAGTATGCAGCATGGGAATTTTATTCTTCCTTAAAGTGTTGGGATGTCATAATCTAAGAGGCTCAGATCCTTATACTATTGGTGTTGGTCCGCAATCTTGAGACCAAGCCCCTACCCAACTTGTAATTTTCCAAATTTTGCGCTGGAAAACTTGAAGCATTGTCCCCAATTTCTCATTCAGTAAATGAAATATTTATGTGGCTGTAAAGTTGTAAGTTAGTGCATTAATTCTGGTAGTTCCTCACTAAGGAACATGGAGTTCTGTGCCATTCTTCAAAAATATTTTGAAGTACAACATCTTGGACTTGTAGGTTCTCATTTTCTGATATAAAGATGTAATTCACTTTGTGCATGTCATGTTAGGCTAGGCACCATGCCCAAATTATAGTGATGTGTGGGTATTGTAAAATTAGGATATATTTTATAGTGTTTGATCTTGTAATTGCTTAAACATTTTAGTGATTGGTTTTACAGGTAGTATAATTTTCAAGTTTTTGCCACTATATAATGCTCATTTTTGTGTCCTTTTTGGCATCTTACTGTTTGTAAATTAGATTAGGCTAAACTTTGATATTCTCACAGTCTTCAAAGTAAACAAAATTACCATAAGCAGTGGGTGCAAAATTTGTCTGATCATTGAAAGTACTGTAACACATTCAAACTGGCTGTATTATGTAAAGTTTAATCCAAAAGCTGAAGAATCCCCTGAAAAAATTTGTTATTAACACATTGACTGCAATACGACCCACCGGTGGGTCGTTTTGCCCCTAGGAAAATAATATCATTGCAGCCAACGTGTTAATGTGGTAAGTGGAGCATTCTGAATGAAAGATGCTGTCATGTTCTCAAACTATTATCATTTTGTCATCTTTTTTTCATATTTTTCCTGAGCTATCATCTTATACTAGTCATATGTGTGGTATTCACATCTTTTCATGCTACTCATATCTTCTCATGCTGCTCATATCTTCTCATGCTGCTCATATCTTCTCATGCTGCTCATATCTTCTCATGCTGCTCATATCTTCTCATACTGTTCATATCTTCTCATGCTGCTCATATTTTCTCATGCTGTTCATGTCTTCTCATGCTGCTCATGTCTTATCATGCTGCTCATGTCTTATCATGCTGCTCATGTCTTATCATGCTGTTCATGTCTTATCATGCTGTTCATGTCTTATCATGCTGTTCATGTCTTATCATGCTGTTCATGTCTTATCATGCTGTTCATGTCTTATCATGCTGTTCATGTCTTATCATGCTGTTCATGTCTTATCATGCTGTTCATGTCTTATCATGCTGTTCATGTCTTATCATGCTGTTCATGTCTTATCATGCTGTTCATGTCTTATCATGCTGTTCATGTCTTATCATGCTGTTCATGTCTTATCATGCTGTTCATGTCTTATCATGCTGTTCATGTCTTATCATGCTGTTCATGTCTTATCATGCTGTTCATGTCTTATCATGCTGTTCATGTCTTATCATGCTGTTCATGTCTTATCATGCTGTTCATGTCTTATCATGCTGTTCATATCTTCTCATGCTACACATATCTTTTAAGCTGCTCATATTGTGCTTTCATACTTTATCTGGTGCTTCTTGTCCCATACTGCTAATTTGTTCATCTTATTACAAAATAAGTATCCACTTTGCTCTTTTTTCATATTAATCTCAATTTTAATTTTTGGATCAACTGCTTTGCTACATTTGTATACTGTTAGTTTCACCTTCCCCTAATTATCTTGTATTTAATATCTACCCAATTCACACAGCGGCCCCACCACCAGGCTGGATTACAGGGAAGGATGTGCTGCCTAACTGTGGACTGCCGGACCCCTGCCCACACGAGCATGTCCCTCTGGCTCTCTCCACGCACCCTCATCACAGTGCCAAGATCTGTGTTGCAGGCAAATTGTAATTTGAGACTGCATATAAATTTCCTTGATCATTTAGTACTAATTGTGCACTAACCACTTGCTAAAATTCATTTTATTATCTGTACAGAAGTATTGTGTTTCCATGCAAATTTTAAGCCTTCATCTGAATTTTTTGCTTTAAACCTAAAATTAGACATATTCTCAGAACAGACGGCTGAATATGATCACTTGGTCAAATGTACCTGAATTCTATTCTCTTTACTGAATAATTATTCTGGTTTCTTTCAGTGTCATGTAGGTTATGAAGCATTTACTTATATTTTCCCCTTTACATAAACTGCTAAAGTATTTCACTGATGTTATAGTTTAATTAATTTCACCCTCTATGTCTATCGATAATGTTTTTCTCTGTATCATTGAGCTAATATTTTCTATAAATGGTATAGCTAGCATGATTCTTGACTGCTATATTTTGCCAAGTATTTATACTTTGGTTTTTGTAATGCCTAAAATGAATATGTGTAGCTTGAGTAGCTCTATGTGTAGTTGTGTAGTACAAGAACCTTTTGCTCAAGATGCATGTTTGGTGCAAGTACGTTGTCCTTAGTGAAACACTGAGAATGTCCTAGGCTATGATTGATAATTTGATTTTAGTTTCTATGTGAAATGATTATTCATGACCAGAATTTCAATATTTTATGAATCATAATTTGCAATTTTTTAATTAGGAATTTTAAAAAATAATGTTGGTGCTAATGTTACGAGAGTTATAGTAATTTTCTTTTTCTAGAAACAACTGTCCAGGAGCATTTTTATACATTGTTCTGACTAATAATTGTAGAAGCATTTGTTGAAAATATTAGTCATTAGGCTTCAAAAACTAAGTAAATAAACTGTATGCTTCATTAAAGACAAATATTCCAAAGTATACAGATCCTATTTTCAGGGCTGGAATCAACAATCAAGATACAAAGCATATATCATTGAGTATGTGTCAGTGCTGGAAAATGTCAAATTTGCAGTGTTTGGGATTTTTTTTAATTGTTCTGCTGAAAAACACTTTTTAGTGGAGGATTTTTTTTACTTGCCTGTAGTTATGCAGATTATTCTTGTCGGTATTACTGGGCTTGTATCTACACAGAACTGATGGAGTTACGATTGGTGATAGAGTGATACTTTGTTACCTATGTACATATATTGATGTACTAGTCTAGGTACTTATTAGGAAATTACTTTGAGATTCGTTCATATTTTGTTAAAATATATGTTGTTATAAGGGAAATCACAGTGTGTAGTTAATTGCTGTGATCTGTATAGGAGCCAATAATAATTATCGATCCATGAGCTATATTTGAGTTTATTATACCCTAGAAGCAGCATGGCTAACTCAAGCAGCCAGCAATATGTTTTGATCATGTCTTTAAAACTGATGTGTTTATTTTCAGAGCTGTTAAGTAACAAGTGTTTGTAATTGCAAATTTTCATATAGATTCACCAGGAAACTTCAGTTTGATAAATGTTTGTGTACAATATTACTTGTAGTTTTTTAATTGAGACTTACCTTCATTTAATTATTGAGGAAGAGGTACATATTTGTATTACAATTTTGTTTGCTCTTACGTTCAACTACATAATGAAGAAATGATTGTTTAATATTGCACAATGTGAATATGCACAAAAAATTTTTAATGACTGATGTGCAAACTGTGTAGGATGACTCAAAATGTGTGAGAAACTTTAGTTTGCTCCCCTCAGGGGGGCACAGAATGGACAACAGGGTTAGGTTAGTTGAGTTTGTCTATTCTATGCTATGGGGACTCGGGACGCCAGGGGCTGCTGTAAAGTTACCTTAGCTTTAGAAAGACCTTAGAGACTGCTATCTTTTGTACCCATTTTGCTTCTTTCCTTTTTTCACCTTCTTTGTCTTTTCTTCCTTACTTGCTATTTCAATGCAAAGGGAATCTGGGATGAGCACACACCTGTGTATAGATTCCACTTTTCTGCAGTCCATAATCAATTACCCATCTTCTCTTTGCTCTCTTTGAATCACATTTCATGCAGATACAGAGCTTGAAACTAACTAATATTTAATCTAATTTAATTTGTACTTTTGAAGGTAGTACATTTTTTTCAAAAATGAGATAAAAATGTGGAATACCTCTTTTAATATCCAATAAATTCACAATTATTATTTAAAAGTACAAAGTGATATATTTTATTGGTGTGGCATCTGAAAATTATGGATTTTTAAAAATGTGGAATACCAGTATTCTATTTCAGTGACACTGCCATTCTTAGCAGTTGTTGCATCCATCCATGCATGCAGAGTGCATGTAGAAACCAGATATAAATGTATAGTTCTTAACTTTGATGCCCATACTGTAATTTATGATATGTTCCTCATTCATACAGAAAATAATTTGTGTGTTACACAATAGTTTGTACCTTACAGCCAAACCTTATGCACTTTGAAAAGTTTAAAATCTTTCACTAACGCTTGTGAATCATGACCTTCTTCAACAACAGAACTAGCTGGACGGGTAGAATACATGTTGGCGGCACTCCAGTGTGACCAGGGCATAGAGGCCCAAACAACTTCAAGATATTCAAGATATTACTATCTTGAATGCTTTCTGCAAGAGTGCAGCGCCTACAGATCCATATAATGCTGTATCCCACCTGCTTTGGGGGGCCACGTTCCAGATCCGCTCACAAATTAGGATCTTCCACATTGTAGAAAGTGACTATTTTATACAACACTCTAAAGTACACTGTTGCACCATACTATGTTTGGATGCTGAATCATCATTTTATTCATTATTGAGCTAAAAAATAAATTTTTAGTAGAAATCATTAGTTTTATAGAAGAAAGAATTTCGGGCAGCCCCAAAACCAAACAAAATAGCGAATTGTTTGTGATATGTATGTAATTATATTGAAAATGCATGAAACTCCATTTTAATGCAAAGCTGCAATAGCTGAAGCTGCCGAGTATTGAATCTCTGTATCCCTCTTCTACATTTGTACCTCTTACTTTACTTATGTACTTGGCATGTGCATTGTACATTACAAGTGTACATCTTGGTAGAAAAGAATAAGAGTTATTGATATTTGGTTCAAAATTTCTTTTGCTTCCTACATAGTAACAACTTTTTGGTATGGAATACTTTCTACTCATCTCAGCTCTAATGGTGAAATCTGTGCTCCTGAAACTTTTCCCACCAGGAACTTCCATTGTGATTTCGACACTTCCGCATATGGGAAGTTTTGTATGCTATTGTACACACTGTTTGCTCTCCTTGTGAAATGTGTCTTGCAGAAATGCACCTCTTAGGTTTCTCTTGTCTTTCAGTGTCCTGCAAGTGGGTGTGGCTGGGGGAGTGAGTGTGGGAGGCCGTGGGATCAACGTAGTGGTAGTGGATCCCCTCACTCTGCAGCCCGTCAGGGCACTCAGGTACTCCTCTACTAGCGCTGTTGCTTCATGGAATGCTGCTCTACCTCTAGTACTGTTGCTTCATGCAATGCTGCCTTACTATTAGTGCTGTTGCTTCGTGCAATGCTGCACTACCACTAGCGCTGTTGCTTCATGCAGTGTTGCAGTACCATTAGTGCTGTTGCACCATGCAATGCTACACTACCTCTAGCACTGTTGATCCATGCAATGCTACACTACCTCTAGCACTGTTGATCCATGCAATGCTACATTACCTCTAGCACTGTTGCTTCATGCAATGCTGCACTACTACTAGCGCTGTTGCTCCATGCAATGCTGTGCTACCTCTAGCACCGTTGCTTCATTCTGCAGCCCATTAGAGCCCTCAGATATCACATTAACACTACTCAGATATCACATATCACTACTACTAGCACTATTGGCTTTTGTAATACTACACTATCTTTAGCACTATTGCTTCTTCTAGCTAATACAGAGGGGTCCAGTAAAATGTAATCACTGGCTGTATATCAATAATTTCGAAATTAAAGGTCCGCGTATGGGCACAAATCATCAGCAGGTGCTATATACCCACTGATAAAATTAAACTACACTTCTGTCTGAGATTGGTGAGTGATAGTTTTTTCTTTAGAAATAATTGAATTTCAAACACTGAGTATACTTTTTGGGACCCATCTGTATTCTACACGTTTATTTGAATGCTTAGTTGCGAAAAGTTATTTTCAATGCGCTGTGCTAGAAATCTTGTACTATTAATACTTTCATCCACTGATTCTTATGTTATTGTATATTTTTGTATTGTATTCTCTTATATTATTACAGTATTATATTTTAATTTTATGATATTATGGTGAAACATGTTGGTACTGAGCTTGACATATCCACAGTGTACAATGGAGTGCAGCCTCTTTGTATGGCTCTTGCAGTTGTGTGTCTCTGATGCTTTCAATGGTCTCTTTTTAGCCTGATTACTCCAAATTTTACCATGACATCAATAGCTATTACAATATTATTTGTGCATCATATTTGTTGGATAATAATTCGGTGCTTGTGACGTCACATGCGGGGTTGCGCAAGTTTTTGATTCAGTAAGCGAACTACATTATAGAATCGACATCATGTAATATTTTCAACTTTGAGTAGATGGAATATACCGAAAAATAATGAAATTTTATGATTTTTTGTATGAAATGTCAGAGATAAATCTCAGCTTCAAAATAAGATTAATTCTCATGAGTACAGGGATGAATTTTTGCTCTAGGAATAACAATAGCGCTTCAAACATTCTCCTTGGCAGTATTCTTTAATTTTGAGACGTGAAATACAGCAACACTTTTATTTTCGTTCGAATATTTATGAGTGTATTCATTATCCTGGTCCTGTATATGCCATCGTATTAAACATTAGGTCATTGATTATATCGTTTAGGGGCGTAAATTTGCACTATGACTGTTGAAACATTTTGAATTTACATTGTGAGGTTTTATAAGTCTTATTTATTTAGAAATATTATATAATTGTGAGTTATACAGTAATGAAGTTTTTGAAACATTTTCTGTAATTCACCAATAATTTTAAAGTACTGCTCTTGGAGCATGTCAAATCCAGTTTCAAAATCGGTTTTCAACATGAAACAATAGTGAGCAAAATTTAGGTACCTGACCACCAACATATTCGTTGAATCCATTATCATCATGCAAGGAAGTTGCAAAAATATTTTTTGCCTTGAGAGTTCTGATAAAAATTGCCGAGAACTAACGGCTATTAAATTTTTTTGAGAAATATGCATTCGAAAATCATTGGTCAATTCTTCTGAAGTGACTGATGCTAATTCGGTAACTGTGGATGGAGACCAGGATTGGGTGATAATGAGAGATATTTATTTGTTAAATGAAGAGGGAAACTTGGACATGAAGCACACATGTGTTTCAACAAGGTGAAGCAACAGCTAATAAAGTAAGAGAATCGGTGAACATGGTGTAGGAAATTATCAAGACAAATTTATTTCGCCTTCAAATGACGTTACATGGCCTCTATAATATCCTGATCTAAATCTGTTTCATTTTGGGGTGGAGGGGTAGGGGAATGTTTGAAATGGACACTTCATGATTGACACTTTAGTGTATTATTACTTAACTTGGCTCAAGAAGACAATGTAACTCCAGAGATGCTCAGTTTTATTCCTCTTCAGTTATTATAATGAGCATTTCTATTTAAAAAGTGCGTGTTTGTTTTCACAATACTGTAGGTCAAAAAAATGATATGTTATATTATATTCTAAAAATGTGAATCACGTGTGAATGTATCCTGCATATTTTTTAATTATTCAGATATTTTTATCAATTAAATTTTTTCTGTTATCTATATTTAAAAAAAAAATATTTTGCATGCGGTTCTGTGTAGGCATAAACGGCCGTTTTTTATATTTAAAAGTGTTTGAAGGAAATGTGAAGTAATTTTGACGATGAATTATTTGAATGGTAAATATGAAGTTACTGTGAATAGTCTGTTAAAGTTTCACAGAAAGTTAAGACGTTTATATTTTATGAAAGTAAACCCTTCAAATTATTGTATTTAAATACGTTTAGCCGAACGGGAATGGAATGACTTAATCGGTGTTTTTGGTTAGGTTTGACACCTACGCCTCAGAGTCGCCGGCGCTGGAGACGTTCCTGCTGAAGGAGGTGGTGCCGGGACAGCTGGTCGTCCTACTCACGTTTGATGAGGCGTCCAAGAACCTCTCCTCCCACGCCCGCTCTCTCATCGCCCAGCTGGGTCAGAGCAATGGCTTCTCATTGTGTTCTCTAACTTTCTGACGTGACGTTTGCGCTAAGCAGTCTACGGAAGTTACAGCCACGTTTTCACACGAGTTAGCCCTACTCCTGCGTTTCTTTTTCTCGATACTTTTTACTAAACAGCCTAGAGGGCTGAAGTCTACTTGTTTATATGGGGTTTCATAAAAGGTGTTACCACAGTCGTATCGTTCGTGAAGTGTTGATTTAATATTACATGCTTTGTTTTGAATGATTGTAATGGACAACATTAGTTTATTTGTCTCCTCGGGGTCCATAGGATTGGCAGTAGGGTTATATTTGTCTATCGTGTGGTATGGGGACTGGCGTCCCCAGAGGCATTGTTAGGTTACCTTAGCTATAGATACTGTCTTTTGTACCCAATTTATTTATTTCACTTTCTGCACCTTCTTTGCATCTCTTCTTTGTCCTCATTCTTGGCTTGCTGCTCCTATGCGCGGGGGATCCCATGTGGGAACACGCATCGTGCAGAAATTTCCGGATTTTCTACCCTCCATACTAAATGGTCCCTTCTTTCTCGGTGCGACAGAGTTTGAGTCACCGAAACGCTGCAATCTATACCACTTCTACTACTATTTCTTTATTTGTAACATAATTTATCGATATTTAATAAGATTTTCAATTGCACGATATTAAATATGTTGTGATCAGACGTAGTGTAATGACTTTTTTGCGACCCTCTGTATGACTTATGAACACTGACCTTACGGTTCACGGCCGGTGTTGTTCATACTAAGAATGTCAAGTTCATAATTCGCATCATGAATTCGATCATTACCTTCCAGACTCATCCTATGCATTTGAGAGCTTATGACTGAAGAGTTTTCAATGTTTGTTTAGGTTACTCCAAATTCTAGACCTAAATGAAATACCGCTTTATCAATAGTGAATTTTTTTTACTGGTATGTTGAGTTAATGTTTTTCGTTCATACAAGCAGTGCAAAGCGCAGTGAACATTGCATCACAAATGCTGACTATCATGTTCAAGATGTTCATGAGTGTTTTGATTAAAAAGATTGTTATGTCAGTTTTTCGTTTGAGGTTAGCCCGTTATTTTAAACACAAGAAAAAGATTGTTATGTCAGTTTTTCGTTGGAGGTTAGCTTGTTATTTTAAACACAAGAAAGAAGTCTGCATTGCGCCTCTCCGCGGCACCTCTGACTGGCGAACAGCTGCCTTCACAGAGGGCCACATTGTGGGGAGGGCGTTTCCATTTCTTCACATTCTCGAATTTACTCGCTACAGTTTCATGTGTGTGTAACAATCAAATCACTATGGCTCTATCAGCTTTGTTGCATTTGTGTATCCCACGGTACCTAAGTCGTCTTAACTTTAGAAACAGACGCACAGCTGTTGCTCCAAAAGTAACAAGATATCTTGTAATTTTATACACGAAGTCTCCTGCACCTTTTTAAATCAAACTTCTTTCAAGAAACGCTCTAAAGTGTTAAATAAAGTCAATTCCGCTGTTCAATGCAAATTAACCCACAATATACTGAGAGAACAACATATTAATTTTCTTTGAGTTTTTTTTTAATATTCCTAATACTCTGAGACCGCAGAAGGTGAACCCCACTAAAGCAAAGGACTGCTGTACACGGAATTGACACATAAAGAAAAACGTCTTCTTTTCTTCATTTATTTATATATTTTCTGTATATATACTCTCATATGTCAATGTTCTGTAGACTCTTTTGCACGATTTCAAATTTTTCTTTCGATGTGGGGTCGTGATAAACAAAAATTCGACCACGAAAAGAGGGTCCATGTGTCACCACAGAATAATTCGACCTGTCAGGCTATCGATCATCATATGCTGGCACAAGAAGCCAACTTCTGGGTTCGTTACTGATTTCCTTTTTCTGCTCCGTATTCTTTACTCCTGCTTGACCATGTACGCTTTTTCTTGGCCACCTGTTTTTCCCAAGGGCTCGTGACGGCAGCGTCACATACTGAATATTTTTTATCTGCACACGTAATTTGTTTCATTGATATGGGGAAAATCATTCATATTGTGAATGATCAAAATATAAATTTTTGTTACCTCAAAAGAGAGTTATTGTCAGTATTTTTTCACTATTTCTTGAAGAGTAGTTATGTACAGGGAGCGTACGGTATCTGAGGCACCTCACGCACTTTTAAAAAAACAGCACGTATTAAACGATTCTCTTGAGTTTTCGTCGATATTAACTGTCCCCGCCTGAAACGTGTGATTTATATCCGAGGTCTTGATAAACAACATTCCTTATTGTTCCCTCAGACATTTGAAGATCTTTTGCAAGATGTCGCACTGACTTCTGAGGATTTCATCGATCATTCAATGCACTATTCTGACAAACTTAGGTCTTTTGAGTAAGTCAGAGCGTTGGTAGTGCAGTTTTCTCTTGCTCGTGGCCAATTCATCTCCATTGTTTTCATTGAGCTCCTTCCTAACTTTGCAAATGAAAGATCTAGCGACTTTTAGAAATCTTGCAATTTCTAAATTGCTGTGTTTCGCTTTTATAGACACTATTACAGCGTGTCTTTCCATTTCATTAGTTATAGTAGTATCTGCCATCGGATCTTCTGAAAAAAATACATTAATCATTATCGGGTTAGTTTAAATTACTAAAATACAAGTGTTATCAGATACTTTACGCACCCTGTGACATGAATGTTCAGAATTGTAGAACCTGAGTAGTAAAATCCGTGGACTTACGTTGCAGGAAGTGGACAGATCCAGAACCTGGGCTACCGGGACCAGTGGTACATGATCGGCCAGGCGGGCATTGTGGGGTTCACGCCCTACGAGGAGGTCGTACTCAGCAGTGAGGACGCCAACCTCTCTGTGGCTCTCTGCCTCCCCAGACACAGTGAGTCTTTACCTTCCACTTCGTAATTGAAGGTCTGTGTGGCCAGTAAAGTCGTGAAGATTGTGAATAAATCTCTCAGAGGTCCTTTATACTATCTTTAAAGTTATTACTTATGGATCTAATGCGACAGTTCTAAGAGGGTTAGAAAGCCATGTTTAATCCTGATATTGATTCTAATTGAACATGAAAGCAATTCAGTGAAATTAGTGCAATTTTCTATAAGATTCTGAGAGGCACCCATCTTACTGTCGCCTTGTTGTTGAGTTGGATACAATCTCCGTTGAGTTCCCTGATAATATTAGGCTTCACTGAGCATCGACCATACTCACTAGATATGAAAATATCTTGCATTCGGGCCTTTGCTCAAGATATTTTTAGCTCAAGGGCCTCTGATGTGGTCGATATCGACTCCTGGCAGTCTTGAAACCAGTTCAGGACATCTGGTGGAAATTTCCTCAATTTTCTAATAAATGAGAGAGCAAGAGAAGTCGATTAAGAAGACGTTATATTCAGAACGTTTCGGGTCAGTACCCATCATTACTTAAATGGAAAAAAGAAAAAATATGGAATGAGAGATCCATCGTATAAACAAGGAAATTTGTGGATACCATTCTTGGGATCGGTGTTGGACTTGGGTACAGCTACATGCTTAGAGGTCTATGAGGAGTCAAGGATTCCATGAATGGGTCATTAGGTAACAAGTTTTCGGTTTCCTGCTTTTTCTCAGAAAGCTACGTAATTGTATTAATTAAAGAATCACATTGCATATGCACTGAAACCTCAACTTATTAACACCCCTATTTTCAAAAACCTCTCCATACGAACAAAAATTAGTTTTCACTTACAAACACATTTCGACCTTCAATGAAAATTGTCTTTCTTTGTATGTGGAAAAAAATTTCTAACTTATTTTTGTTTGTATATCGAGTTGGTGGCAAGTGGAATGGTGTTGGCAAGTCTCACCAACACCGCTGTACTCGTCTCACCAAATTATTGACTCGAACACCTACTGTGCAGTTAAAGGTACCGTCATCCAGCCCGACGCGACGCTCTCCAACAACGTAGCCCGCGCTGCTTTTTGTGCTGACAAGAGACAGCTGAAGCACTTCTGTTCTGGTGCGTTGGCCTCCTGGACGCTCCTGTCGAAACTTGGTGGTGTAGCTTGGGATTTTTTGGTATTTTCGAGAGTTGATTTCTCTAAGAAACAATGGATTTATACAATGGATGACAGGGTCTTTTCTTGCAGTGGATAGCGGGGTCTGTTCTTACAGTGGATAGCTGGGTCTGCCCTTATAGTGGATAGTGGGGTCTGCCCTTATAGTGGATAGTGGGGTCTGCCCTTATAGTGGATAGCGGGGTCTGCCCTTATAGTGNCTGTTCTTACAGTGGATAGCGGAGTCTGTTCTTACAGTGGATAGCGGGGTTTCTGTTCTTTTGACGGGTTCCATGTCGAAACAGAAGCCCTGAGCACATCTGCTTGAGACGATTGCCCAGATTTCAAGTTATTGGAAGATTTGTCTTTCTGAGTTAGGTGTTATTTTCTGCCGCGGAAAACGCGGCTTTGACGTAGATTTGTATTTATCAACGTCTGTCGTGCGTTGTTCATTATATTAATGTTAGTTTTCTTCTTTCGCGTTGTGCGTGTGACATAGATTGCCACAATCTGTGCTGAGGTATTCTATTGGGTTGTGGTTGCCACAATCTGTGCTGAGGTATTCTATTGGGTTGTGGTTGCCACAATCTGTGCTGAGGTATTCTATTGGGTTGTGATTGCCACAATCTGTGCTGAGGTATTCTATTGGGTTGTCTCACATGAAATGCCGCGGTTGAAAATGAAAGAAAATAATTGTCGTAAAGTAGTTATTTTAACCATAGTATGATCCTACCTTCTCTATGGCTTTTGCACAGCGTTTTTCTAAAGCATATATTACATCTTCAAAGAACTTGTCATCTTTTTCACGAATAAGCTGCTCAAATGCTTCAACTATACTTTCCTTATTTAAGACTGTTTTATCGCGAACAAAAACTTCGAAATGCTTGAAAAAATGATTATCAGTGGGAGAGTAATCAGGAAAATAGGGAGGATGTGGCAAAATTTCATAATTCAGACTTGGCAGCTTGTTGACCCTAGCGCTAGAGGTGTGGGGGGTCGTGCATTATCCAGAATCAAAATTGGTGCATCTTTATTCACCAGTCTTGGATGTTTTTCTTCAATTTTTCATGCATGCGATCAATATCTTGCCAATAAGATGCTGCTGTTACAGTATCGACTTGTTGCAAAAATAAACGTGAATGATTCCCTTTACTAACCACTAAACAGTGACCATTAAATTTTAAGTTTTCCCGGTGCAGTGGTGGATTCAGACCGTGTTGAGGCGAATTTTCTGCGTCAAACCACTGCCCAGTTCTCTTGTTGTTATCGAAGAGTATCTATTTCTCATCACGTGTAATAATTTGATTCGAAAATGGATTTCTTTTGAGCCGAAAAGTTGATAAAGAAAACTACTCTATATTCGACGTTTCATGTGAGACAACCTAATAAATAGTTCGTCTCCCTAAAAAAAATTAACTTCACTCGCCCGAGTACATCACCACAACCTTGTCAATAATCTTCAAATTCTAATTTTGTTCGTTGTTATCGAAACCACCGTTAGCTTACAGAGGACATTATATTGTTATTATTCTTCGTGGAGTTGTAAAATCAGGCTTTTACGATGTTCAAATCGTTTCGTGAACAAGATTCGACAGATTTTTAAGTGGTTATTTTTTACCGATGACCGAACGTAGTACAGTCGTCGTAGAAAGCACGCTGACTTGAAAGCAAGGAAAGCTAATTATTCCTCCTTATTAGTTTACAGGGAATAACTATTATGTTTGATTAGTAGTTTTGTGGTATTTGAAATGAGCCCTTTGAGATTTCGATTTCAGTGTCGTAATTTGACCCTCACTATTGACACAGTCTACTAAGTGTAAGCGAGACGACCGCTGTTGCCATACCAGAGGCTGCAGTTGTCTCACCACCTTCGTGCGCGATGCCAAGAGCTAAATTATCCCTTCATGTCTTGACTCCTGTGGAGCGTGGTCTTGGTAGCGTGTGTGGCGGGCATCAACTAGAGATCGGCGCCGCGAGTGCCTCTATGTTCTTTTATTTACTCCAGCAGACATGGTGTGTTTTCTTCTCAACGTTCACTGTATTATGACTCCTTTGTGAGAGTTTTGATTTTCCATCATTTATGAGGTAAAATGTAAAATTTTTTTGTTCCGACTGAACCAATTCTCAATTAACTATTCGTAAATTTTGTGAGACTCGCCATAGTTTTATAATGATTTGTGTTTGCTTTATTAATTTCCGTCATATTAGGCTGTTATTGTGTCATTGAAAAAGGTTGAAGTAAACCCTCGACTACTGTACGTCAACTTAGAGAACTGAACTGATAATAGAGCAACTTGAAACATTCTTGACAAAGTTACCAGCGTGAGCTAAACTGCCGATCAGCTGTGAAAGTAGGGATCAAGAGCTCTGTCACATTTGTAACGTTCAATTACATTTCATTACACGGGAGCGTGTGCTCCGACCCTAAGCTAGCTCACGAGTACAGTTGTGAAGTGTGACCGGAAGTGCTGGTGGCGGCAGTGGGGGCGGAGTACGACCCTGTGGGTGTGTGTGTGGCGCCGGTGAGCCGGGCGCTGGAGACCAGCCCGCTCCTCAGCTCACCCGTCCTCGTGCTGGCCGACACCGACCTCGTCACTCTCGCCCTCACCCTCGAGACCCTCGCTGCCCAGCCCGGTCTTGTGCCCAGGTGCTGATTTCTGCCCTCTGCTCATGAAAACATAGGACAATTTACTGTGTAAATTATCTTCAAAGCATGATTTGAACGAGCAAATTCGCAGTGCTCGAGGGATCCTATATGTGGAACAGTTGTCCATGTAAATTATCGTCGACGTGTGATTTGAAAGCGCAACTCGATTCGTCACGTTAGTGAGATTCTTGTTTTAAAGCTGAGGTTTGAGTAATCATAATACCGGATAACACAGGAAAGTTGGAACTTCTACCAAATAAAAATAGAAAAAATCTACAAATAAAATTATTGACGGCAATTGTTACTTGCGTTTTAAGAGACAGTAATCCAAATTGTTAATGTTTGAAAATTATATCCTGTAGATAGCGTCCTCCCCTACGCGTGCTTTCTTTTAATCTGTTCTGGAGATTACTCGTTGATTGCTACAACATCGCAGCTGGGATCCCACGGATCCCGTCTTGAATTCTTTGCTCCAATTCTCGGTCTAGAACACTGGATGAATTGAAACAAAGAATTCGTATCGGTACACCTCTAGTTTTACTGATCAAGCCCTTCACATCTTTCGGTGGGGTGCTCGCCGCCTTGTTTCTCTGCCATGCACAGGTATTACGTTTTTTCCTGTCATGACCTAACAAGCATTTAGGCTTGGTTCAGTTGTTAATTGTAACTAGCTCTCTAACGGATACAAATTAAATCCTAAAATACGGGATTTGAAACTTACATTTATGAAGGTTGTATTATATTTTTGTCTTCTACAGGATGGTCGTTGTGGCGTTAAATCCTTCATCAGCACCCGATGCCGTGGAGCTAGTCAAGCTTTTCAACTTCTCGGTCCTGCCAATGCTCGACGCTCGCAGTCGAGGTGAGGTGCTGGGAGGCTCTTGGAACATTTATTGTATGTACAGCAGGTGCCTTCTCGCCTGAGAACTCCTGCTGGACCAGAGCGTTGTGCTCGCTTGCTCGGATGTAATCTGCTTTTGGTAATTTTGATTGCCCTCAATGAAAAGAAACGTGCGAAAACTCGGTACTTTTATAAATATAAATTTCAGGAGAAATTTGAACAGTTTTCTTTCATGTATATATATATATTGCTCACATTTTTTGAGGATTATTGGAGAATTTCTTCGTAGAAATTATATATTTACCCAAGCTTTCTAGTTGTACTCAACTCTTTCTCAAGGGAACGAGATTTTGAAAACTATGACGGATAAGGGGGTGGCGCATGTCTGGTATATAAAATTATCATTTTTGATACAATGCATTGGAGAAACTCTTGAATAAGAACCATAGAGAACATTACTACGATCGGCTCTGACGTTCGGCAGTGTCGTAGATAGGGACTAAATATCGTGTCATAATTTAATGCAATCTAAGAGGAGTTCAATTTCCTATTAAACAATAGAATACATGCAAATATTTTGATAAATAAGGACCAGTTATTGAGGCTTCGTCTGTGCTGAAACCGTATAAATTCATAAGCAGTTGGTCCAAGGAGAATTATGCATATTTGCTGGCCACGTTCTTATGCAGGAATTGAATTTTCCTGAACTGTTACAGTTGTTATTTTTTAACTTTAGGGTAACTGCTTAAAATTCAGTATTTTCGTATTTAAAAAAGGAATTTCTTAAAAAAATGAATTTCATATTAATAAAATGTAATTGATAAAGACAATCATTTTGAGTTGATTTCGATTGTATTCTCAGTGGACTATGACAAACGCGACCGACCATGGATTAGTAATATTTAGGGGTCATATTGACTTACATTTTTTTATTCATTTTTGTTTCACAGTTCACCCAGGAATTTTCACTTATCTACACCTTGAGATACGGACACGAAACACAGAAGCGTGTTGTTATGGTAGGTGAATGACATGCAATCGAACCCTTTTACCCTTTATTTAAATAGAACAAAACACAACCCTATTCGGTAAGGTATTGAAAATTATAGCTTACCCACACATAATGAACACAAAATCTGCCCGCGATGACCCCGCGCATTCACGTGATGCCGTACAGCTGAGTTCGTGGAGCGCGGCCTGCAGCACGTGGCGGCGGAGCACGCGGCGGCCGACCACGTGGTCGTGGTGGAGGAGGGGTGCCTGCTGAGCCCCGACTTCTACCCCTACCTTGCGGCCGCCATGACCCTCCTCACAGACCCCACCGCCATGGCCGTCTCCGCCTGGAACCCAAACGGTGCGCACTTCAAGCGATCGTTGACTCTCGACAGGGTAACATTCTTAAAATGGGAAATTTTCATAGTGATGCTCCTAGTTGTTTGTGAAAGGGTAAATGCAACCTTATTGCTGATGTACATTAGGTTGCAGCTAGTTTTGTGGACAAAGCTAAATGCGGCCTAATTGCATATGTACATGAGGTTGCAGCTAGTGTTTCGTACAAAGGTAAATGTAGTCTTATTGCAAAGTATTTCAACGGTACGTAACACTGAAGCTAGTTTTTCGCACATTGCTAAACGTAGTCTTATTGTAAAATAATTGGGTCGTTATCGGGTAAATAGAAGTCAATATTCGCATGGCAGCTGACCGAGTGTGTGCGCACCTCCGTAGCACTGCCTGCACTCTACCAGAGACGCTTCTCGCTCTTCGTTCCGATTAAACTCACGGAAAAACGTGTTTTCTATTTCGCGTTGAGACTGAAATTATTAACTGAGAAAAACTGCCACCGTTTTGATATAAGTTTTCATATTAGCGCTAGTGGCTTAGAAGAAAAGGTTGTGATGGGAGTGGCTGATATTTTGTAGTCGGTCGAGGCTGTTTTGTCAGCTGATAAATACAAGTAATTGTCGGCTAATCTTCAAGGACGAGTGAACTGAAAATCCTTTCTTTCTCAAAGTAGTGAACATTACTTGTTAACTCAGATTTAGATGAAAATGTTTGAAAATACATAGTAAAAATAGCTAAGTAGCTGAAATAAAGAAATTGAGTAAAAAACGTGAATTTTTTAGTTTTCTGGAAGCGTGGATGTAGGAAAATGAGCGAGTAACGTTTGGTTTAGAAAATATGAGCAGGAAGTGAGGTAATGTGGGAGTAGATCTACGTATGGGTAGATGTAAGGATCAGTGGGTAGAAGAGGAATGGCAAGTAAAAACGTAAAACTTGAAGATCGTGCCGTGTGGATAATACAGGTAGCTCACTTATTTATTGAAGCAATCTCAATTAAAGCCTGGTCTCTCGTCTTCTAGCTTTTGTCTCGTGAGGCAGAGATGTATGTGCGAAAGAAAGACACGTTGATATTATTGGTGTGAACTTGCCCTCAGGAGTCGCTGGACCTTCTTGAATGCGTTGTAGACGATTTCCTCACGCATATAGAGTGTAGATGTGCAGCTCACGGCTGGTACTTGAATGGTTACTTATAAATATTGCATTATTGTTCGTTTTACGCGACCTTGAGATGTCCTCACGCATATAGGGTGTAGATGTACAGCTCACAGCTGGTACTTGAATGGTTACGTATAAATATTGCATTATTGTTCGTTTTAAGCGACCTTGAGACAAAGAAAAGCAGGGAGGCTACGATGTTGCTGCCTTATCAAAGGTGTTCTAATCGCTGGTCAGGGTTTCATCGTTGTTCATTTCAAACTCAAAAAAAATTTCACAGTTGAACCACGCTCATCAATATACTAAGAAAAATAGATACGTTTGTGTGACCCTTCAAACAATTAGAAAAATATTTCTACATGCAGGGTACAAATTATTACTACTTGAAAGCATTCTTTCCTTTTGTTTCGCTCATCAAAATTTGACTAGACTGTACTTCAACTTAAATGGACCCGCATTCGAGGTATTCGTAGGTGCACATGGCGGAACTTTGACGTGTTGTGTGCAGGCTACAGCGGCATCAACGGTCGGCCGGGCGTTGTGATGCGAGTTTCGGAAGCGCCGGGGGTGGCGTTCCTTGTGACGCGCGCTACTGTGGAGCGCCACCTGCTGCACAACATTCGCTCCTGCTGCCGCGCCAGGTGGGTGGACCTCTTTCTGGCGGCGTTTGCGAGAAAAGGACTTTCTCAATGCCGACGACTACGACGAGGGTGTGTCTGCTGCTCAGTTCATACAGGCTCTCTAGTTCCACTATACTAGCGAATTGTGTTACCACTGCTACACAGGTTCTTCCCTCGTAAGTAAAGAAGGTGCCCATTTGAAAGACGATCGTGTCTAGGGTAATACGCTGAAGCTCCTGCCATAAACTCAGAATTTCTTTCTGTTCTGCTGAGCTTTTTTTTTTTCGTCTGGTGAATTCTTTGGGTGTAGGTGTGCTCTGATGGTTTTGTTAAATGGGTTTAAGTTTTTTGTCTCTCCATTCTAATTGTCAGTAACCACGAAGCAATAAAAGAAACTACTGTTTTGTGTGTTTTATAGTATCTACGTCTTCTTTTGCTCGTCGAACTCTCTTGATTTAGTAATTTTCTTTAAATTGATCTATTTATTATTAAGAAACTATTTAATTGTATTATAGAGTCTCGCTGGCACTACAAGTTATTCAGCCAAGTACACATCCGTCTTCGCATAACGGTTTAGACAAATCCGGCCGAAAGCTGGGGCTGAGAGCGAAATGGTGTGTTTTTGGGGCTACCTGTCGAAAAAAATCTTAATGGTAGCATCTGCATCGGTCGTTTTAGCATTGGTCACCTGCACAGTTCTGTGTGAAATATCGCTACAATTTTTTATATTCACTCATCGTCATACTAGACTATTTTCATACTCATCCTGACTTTTCCGGTGATACTGATAGTCTTCATGGATCCAAATCACGTGAATGATACGTTTTCATCATTTGTTATATCATTTAAAATATTTTCTTGAAGATATCTGTAGTTAATTAGTTAGATAATCTTTGCAAATTGTTTTGTAGTTACTCAAGGGGGCCAATTTTTTCCACTTTGCCATGAATATATTTCGTTAGGTTTTGATATTCAGGCTCAATCGCGTGTTAAGTATAGACACCGTTGCTCTCCGTGCGGCTTGGCCCAAGCTACTTGATCTGAAAATTTGCTATCATTGCAGTTAGTCGGTTTTAGCTTCTGAATGCAGAAAGAATTTATATTTTATATCCGTAAGTATAACCTCGCATTTCTCTATTTTCTGCACGTTGTTCATGTTCTGCTGCGGTTTCTTGACGGCCAGTTTCTCTGTAGTATGCAGACACTTCTCAATGTTGATGTGTTGTTCAGATGGGACAAAAACGGAACGATATTCTGTCGTTCGATTAAGCAGCTATTCTGCACTCATTGGAATACTGTAGTACAAATTGCGGTTGCATTTTTACAGCAAAGTTGCGATTTATAGTAACTCGGTGCTGCCATTACTTTTGGAATAAGTGATTCACTTCAGTATGTAATATGAATTGAATAAACTCCCCGACGAAATAATAATCCCCTGCTACTAATATGGTGTAAGACCTCCGCGAGTGCGAATGATAGCGGCAATCGTGCACGGCATTGAGTTTACGAATGTCCTAATGGACACCTAGTCGATGTTATACCATTTTTGTATCTCTGATCTTGTAGTGCGGGCACATTACGTTGACGATCTTCTCGACATCTAACTTGTCATTCTACGTCGTCCCACAAATTTTCTATTGTGTTCTCGTCTGGGACTTAGCTGGCTAGTCGAAATATCTGGCATATCTTGAATGACTGCGTATCAATTAATGACAGATCTAGCCCGATGCACCCGGCCGTAGTCATCCTGAAGGATATTCAAGGCAACATGCCTTTCTTCATTCAAATATTGTGCAAATGGTAAAACTTACTTATCTAGCAACTCAATGTAGCCATACTGGTTCTGTTTGACAGATATTTCAAACAAAGGACCGACTTCTGTGTAGTTGAAACAGTCCCAGCCCAAACATGCACGCAGGCTTCGTTGAAGGCTTCATGTGGTCTTCGATGAACACGACGGCGAGCATCATTGCTTCTATTTCGCTTTAAAGCGTAGACAGAATTGTGATTCATCTGACCTCATAACATTTCTCCATTCCTCTACTGTCCAATATGCGTGTAATTTGGCCCACTTTTAAGAGTGGTCTTGTAGGTAAGAGTTAACAGTTTACGAGCCGGTCTGATCCATATATCCATTGCGTTGAGTTCTCTGTAAAGAGTTCGTTCAGAAACAGCAAGAGAAGGGCCATCATTGACGTTTCGCAGTAGTTCTATTCTTGATGATAAGCGATTGCGGTCAAAAATTCAGGACACAAGGCGACAGTCCCTGTCGGTTAGAATTTTCATCCGACCCCAATGTTATCATCAATTGATGGTTGTACCGGATTCTTTCCATTGTTGGTAGACCCGCATAGCAGTGTAGCATGAAACAGCGAATCACGCTAGTTTCTTTATTAGGATCTTACGCCCAACGGAACGCAGTAGCCTCTTTTTGCCATTTCGCCACGTCTTGCTTTCGTCCCATCGTTGTGGAGTAACTAAGAAACAAGTCTATACCTTGACAGCTTTGAATAAACGCTGATGCCTGTTTAGTACTTGCATTAACATAAACCTCGGTCACAGCTTTAAAAACCGATTGATTGACGTAGTGAGTAACTGGAGCTGGAAAAACAATTGGCGACTAATTTATTATCCGGGGAGCTTATATTCGGAGAACTAAGAAAGCTACCTGGCAGTATAAAGAATTGAAAACATCATCAGGCGAAATAGCTGCTATGAAAAGTCAGGATATGAGCAGCTTGGTATAGCAACCAGAAGTTAACTGTTCTGTGAAATCCGTTAAAAATTTCTGTCTCGAGTTCTGCGTGAATGCAGTCTAATTTTACTCGATTAAGATTAAAAAACACGATAACTCTGAAATTACAGTTATGCTTAGAAGAATAAATATTTTATCCGTTTCTCTCTTTCGCGTGTGAAAGTAATATTTTGAGATCTCAAAAAATCGGAACTGTAAAACGATGTAACTCGTTTCAATTTCTCGGATTTAAATTTTCTTTTTATTTCGATGCAGGAAATTTTCCCCTCGTATTCTTCTTAACGTAAAACATCAAATTTCAAGAACGAATACTGTACTTATTGTTTATATATAAGAATGTGGAAAGAATTAGTAGAGAATAACTGGAGTAAAAATTTGACTGTTTTTTAATCGTTTTCAAAAATATACACCGTATGACAATAAATTAAATATTAGTATGATATTGAATTTTTACACCGTGTCTTGAATGGTGCTTTGCTATGGAAATGGTTTTTCAGGGAAGGCTTTTTCGATTCTTTTTTTCGGAATTTTGCCTTCTTACTTGTGTTAGGTTAGTCGCAGTGAACGTTGTCTCGAGTCTCTCCAATTTGCATTTTGAGGGATTGATAATTACGAAATAATTCGTCCATGATATCCTTTGATGCTCATCATTGATAGTAAAGATGATTACTGAAAATTACAATGAAGTAGTAGGAGATGAAGCAAGCTGCTCGTAAAATCGATAATTTCTTAAAATAGCTTTAGCCTCATGAAAAAAGCTGTTAGACACCGTTTCTAACATTTCGAATTCTATGAATAAACCTGAATGTAATTTTCTCAATTTCTCTTTGTATTTGAAAAAAAAAAAATTGTCCGTTAGACTAAAATAAGAAAATTAAGATAGACTTATGCGTCAGTAGTGATATGCTTGCTTATAACACTTTGACTACGATTCTCCACGCAGGCAAAATTACATGTCGACAAATATGTCTACTGTAAATTTGAAAATGAAGGATTTTGGTTTCACAAATTTGGTTACCCTATTAATTTTCTTTCTAATCGGACCTAATTCTTCGATTGATAAAATTTGTATTTATACATGATAGTGCTTTGGTTACATTAGGTTAGATGATCGTGTGTACCATATACATATGGGCAACTCCCGAGGCAAAGTGATAAAAGGCAGATTTTTATCAACTTCTCTGTCCCTCGAAGCAAAATTAGTACAGTTCCGCAAAATTGATGTTCCAACTTTCCTTCCAGGGGCTGGCAAGGATGGCAGAGCTGGATAGCGGGGGGTTGGGTGGCAGTTCCTGAAGTGTCACGGGTGCTCGTGCGGCCCGCTTCGCCCCACCTCCAGCGCATGACAGACCGACCTCTCGTGCGGCAGCTCTTCCACAGACTGCGGCGCACCAGCGTGTGAGTCGCCTTATATATGTCTCAACCGAGCCCAGTCTCTGCTCTAAGCTGTGAAAGGCAAATTTGTGGCCTTATTTAAAAAATAAAAGCTTTTAGTGTATTTTTCAGCGTTAATTGTGTACGAATAGGAAATTAAGAGTAAAGGACTCGTATAGAAGAATAGTGAAGTTAAATTGAAGACTGGTGGAAGAAGAGAGTCATATTCCAAGTGCTTGAATCTCAAATTACAGTACATGAAATATGTAAAAACGGATGGGCACCACAGACCTCGCATAGATGCTAAGAGAAGAAGTTATGAGGTTTGAGGAGTAAAAAAAAACCGCAAAGACGGAAGTACGATCATTCTTAACTATTTTTGAGGCTGTAATTATGTATCTTAAGATAGCTGAAACTGTAAGGAAAATGATTTAGGACCGAGTTGATGTCCTGAGATGAAATGGTACTGTATAATATTTAGAGAAATTAGTGGGCATTTACGACGAAAACAACTGCCGTGAGGTAGCTATCGGTAGGAAAATAATATTCAGCGTTGGATTTGAACGTACACTGAAATAAAAACAGTACATGTCATTGTGGACAACTTATACATTTAAGGATGCATTTGCGAAGTACTAAAACACCTTCTTTAGAGTCCTCCCTCCCTACGTTGTCAAGTTTTGACCTCTATTACAAAATCATTATAGCGTGATCAATCAACAACGAATTCTTTCTTTTATTTAAAAACCGTATCGGCATCATTCCCTGCTGATTTTCATCACATCCGCACGAGACTCTCATGCCAGGGCGATGCCTGAACCGTGCAACATTTTGAGGCGAATTTGTTCACTTGTTTTCCCTCCTCAAGAAGACGTCTTGTGTGTGTGTGCCAGGCGGTACGTGGAGGTGGAGGGTGTGGACGAGCTGCGGGGGGACCGCTACCTCAGGCTGCTCTCCAAGCTGCTGCGGGAGGGTGCGTCTTACTCACCTGGCCCTCTTCTCTTCCATCGTGTTCTTCTCTTCTTTTTCAGGGTCTTCCTCTCTCTTTCGGGGTCTTCCTCTCTCTTTCGGGGTCTTCCTCTCTCTTTTGTCTCCTTATCTTTTTTCTCTCCTCTTTTACCATTTCACGTTTGGGTTTTTCTTTCCTTCATGTCTTTACCATTACCTTTGTCCCTTCCTTTATTGTAAATCTTCCTGCTAGTTTGGTTTTGTTTGTTTTCTCTTTAATTTTTTCTTCTGCCTCTCATTTTCATGTTTTTTCTCTTCTCATGGGTTTCTCTATTCCATTTATGTTTTCTGTATTGTTTGTTTTTTCCTTTTGGACTTTTTTCCCCTCTCTTCTTGTTGTCTTTCATTCCTATCATCATCTACATTGCCTATGAAATTATTCATCTCTTCCTATTCCCTTTAACATTTTTATTACATTAGCATTCTCTTTCATTTCCGGTCTTGTTTCTTTCAGGTATTCTTCGACCACCTTTCTCGTTTTCCCAGACCTTTTTTCCTTGCAATGCTTTGACCTTTGCATACTGTTGGAAAAATTTCTGTTTAGATTGTAACAACTTTACTGTTGGAAAAATTTATGTTTAGATTACAACAACTTTACTTTGGAAAAATTTCTGTTTGGATTGCAACAACTTTACTTTGGAAAAATTTCTGTTTAGATTACAACAACTTCACTGTTGGAAAAAAGTCTATTCACGTGGCTCTAGGAACGACTTGAGTAAATCAACCTCAGGAAATATGCAACGGGTTTTTTTCGCCGTTCTCAGGTGCCACGTGGCGGGTGACGGCTGACGAGGTGCGTGGCTGCGCCGAGGGATCGCTGCGGCTGGTGCCTCCTGCTCGCAACAGGTGAGGATGTTTGGTCCTGTAATGGAATGCGACATCTCGACGCAGTATTCGTTTTTCTCATTGAAGGAATTTTTGCCTAATTAATGTGTATGTGGTGTAAAAAAAGCCTGGTTATCTGTTTTTGTCCGCAAATTGAACCAATTGTATTGAACAAATCACGTTTTGTCTGATGTCGCTCGGGGGGTGCCGTTAAGTCATGGAGGATTAAAGTTTTCATCAAACCTTACAGTTTGGATAGTGACTTGTGGAATAAGTGAAGTTACGTGCTGTGACAGAATTATCACTTAGGAGGTATCAGCCAATTTTCGATTCGGTGGGATAAATGATATGTAACTGCAAATACCACCAAGCCAGAGCTTTCCAAACAAATGTTACCTTAACTTTGATACGGAAATATTGGCCTGCGGTTTAAGAAGTTGCAGTAAAGACAGCAGCGCTTTAGTAACTCAGACTCTCTCGCCCCGAAAAAGAAGGGACCATTTAGTATGGACTTCAGAGAACGGTGAATCTACATACTAACAGTGTTCCCACACAAGATCCCATGCACATTAAAACAGCAAGTTAAGAAGGAAGAGGAAGAAAAGATAAAGTCATCTGCGAAGAAGGCGTGGAAATGTAAAAAAACAAAGGGAGCACAAACGATACAAGTCCCGAAGGCCTAGCTAAAGTTGAGGTAACCTAACAGAATCTCCCTAGGGATGCTAGTTCCCATAGCATAAGATAGACAATCCTAAATAACCTAACCCTATTGCCTATGGCATACCCCTTGTCCCCTAAGGGGACAAATTGGAGAAGCCGTCAGGAAAGAAAGAGTTGTAATTCTATGTGTTGCAACTCTCCTTTTGAAGTGTACAGTTTCAGATCCTTTTCTAAATCGTGATTCTTTTACGTTACCTCGAAATATTGGTGGAATTTCCTCTTTTTCAGTTCGGTTTTTGATTAAATTATTGGGTTATCAGTTTCACCGCCACACATGTTAGTCCCTCGGTTAATATCCGATTAAGTTTTTTTCCTCTTTGCAGCGTGGCTCAAAATTGACACGCGAGTGTCCTAAAAATTAGTTCACTGAACAAATAGATGAATATTGATGTTTTTATGAATTAATATTTCCACCTACTGTCTTTGAGCATACGTGAGTTTATTCTTTTGTTGCGATGACAAAACAAAGTTCGACAACGGTTGGACTTTTGAACTAACTCATAATTTCCAATTGCAAGTTTGTTCTCTCAAGCAAAGAAGCTTTATTTTCAGAGATTAGGGAAATACCCGGCCTACACTAAACTTGCCTGTTCATTGAAGAGAGTGCCCAACCATATGTAAATTCTAGTCATTTATTTTGTTTTCTATGATAAATTATTCCCAGAGAAAGTTGAGTTCATTTCTCTGCTTCTCATATCATAAAGACATTTTTATTGATTCAAAAATAATTTATTTCATACTTAAAACGTGGAAGATCAATGAAGTGCCCTTGCATTTGTCAACTGTTCTCAATTAAATTTTTAGCAACTAAGTAAAAAATGTTCGTAGCTGAACATTGATTTCCTAAAGCGCGGAAGGAAACAATATTGTATTTTGTAGAATTTCTTCACGAAACCTCCGCTATTAACATGAGCGACCTGAAAGCTATCGAGAAATGAGAAACTGTGGAATTTGATACAAAAGTTTTTTGTGGATTTCAGACGGCCGATTGCGGGGGAGTTCCGTCAGATGAGGGATTTCAGACGGCCGATTGCGGGGGGAAGTTCCGTCAGATGAGGGATTTCAGACAGCTGATTGCGGGGGAAGTTCCGTCAGATGAGGGATTTCAGACAGCAGATTGCGGGGAAAAGTTCCGTCAGATGAGGGATTTCAGACTGCCGATTGCGGAAGGAAGTTCCGTCAGATGAGGGATTTCAGACTGCTGATTGCGGGGGGAACTTCCGTCAGATGAGGGATTTCAGACTGCTGATTGCGGGGGGAAGTTCCGTCAGATGAGGGATTTCAGACAGCAGATTGCGGGGGAGTTCCGTCCGATGAGGGATTTCAGATTTCCTGGCTTGTAACTTCTCGACACTCTGTATAAGAGGAGAATTTTGTCTACGCATCAGCTGAGAATATGTGTCTGCACAGCAGGACTCAAACTGGAGTAGCTACTCCTGCATCACATACGCTCCTAAAGCATCCTATTGAAGGGTCGAGAGGCTGGTTCATGGCTAGTGTAGAGTGCTTCAGGAGTGGGGTAGAGTAGGCATTTAAAATATCCAGAAAACTACTTAGGGAAAAGAAAAGAGGATAATTTAAAATTGGATTTAGGAATAAATTTGGATGCAATTGCACAGGTTTTAATTAATTTATTAGATATTAGATTAGAATTTTAGATTCTTAATGTTATGTATTAATGCTACCGACAATTAGTTATAGACCCCTCAGAATGTGCCCATAATTCGTGTTCCAGTGAAAAAGCTTTTTCAAGTGTCTGGGATGACTGTCGAACTTCTCGATTTGCAGCAGCGTGCTGGTGGTTGCCTTCAAGGAGCGGTCAGCAGCAGTGGGGACCCAGACGTCGCCTTGGCAGGGCTTCGTGCTGCTCTGTCGTTGCTTCGGCCTCTTCGATCCTGGCGAGTCTGGGACACCTAAAGGCCTCTATCAGGGCATCATCAGGTGAGATATTTGTTTTTGCATTGTCTTCTAAACTCTACATTTTGCATGTATGGTTATTCCGTCTTGACAAGAACTAATTGTGGATCTAACGGATTCTTCACAAGTATATGTATCTCTTTCAATTTCATATTTATTATACGGTACCAGTACTTTTATTTAAACAAATATTATTCGAATTCGCATTACAAGTATTACTTAATGCTGCATATTTGTGAAGATGAAATAGCATATTGTTATGAATATTGTGACTGCTCATTGCACCAAAGTTTTCGATTTACAAGTTGTAAGTGTCCTTCATAGCTTCAAGAGGGAGGAGCCACCGCGGTTAGATGGTAATTTTGTGAAGGCTTTTTACTGGCGAAAAAAATCGTTTCTCGAATTGCGTTCCGCTGTAATCCACGAGGAAGTTACATCATCAAATATGCGTGAATAAAATCATTAACGTACGTTTTTCATATTATTCGATTGCTTGGCAGAAAGTGAATGCTTCATTAATAAGTGAATGAGAATTTTAACTTACCGCCAATCTTCGACACGGCATGAGCAGAATCACCTTCACATTGAATACACTGGGAGTTAATTGCGTACAGTAGTTCTTGAAGGAATTAAAATTATTATTCACCCATACTTCAAGTTTGTGTCTACATTGGACACATAGCTCACAAATTTAATGGTCCTTAACCCATTTCAAGTAGCAGGGTCCCTATCTAATTTGAAAAATTGTGGAACTGTTTATATATATAACTTCCGCCGCTGTTCGTGACTGAGTTTAGTATGTAATGTAGGTCCCGCTTGAAGGAAGACAAAAACACCACGACTAAACATAGACGCCTAGCAAAATTGACCCGATTTTTTGAAAGATGTATATGTAGTTCCGACGCTTGGACTGTGTTAGCCAGCCTCGAGTACAGGGGAAGCCGTGCTACCTGGCCGCCGGGGCCGGTGGACCCAGGGCTGCACACGAGCAAAAGAGCGGTGATTGTACTCAAAAACTTTCCCAATGTGTACGAACCGCAAGGTTCCGTGACCTTCTCTCTCGAAGTTCACGTCAGAAATTTAAGTCCTGTGGACTCTACTTTTGGCAAAAACATGGTGTGTAGCTAGATAATTGTAGTTTATTTTTATTCATGTTACTATCATGATTGGAGCGAAATGATAATCTATGTCGAAAAAAAAATTTTGACCTGAACTTGAGACCAGGCGTCATTTTTATTCGAGTCGCTAGGAGAGGTAAAGATTTGGGCAGCAAAGGTCACCTAACGTGCAAAGTCGAACGATTGGACACTGAGCTATCAAGAAATTATGCTTGGAAACTGTCTGCTGAAGTAGGATGACATTGTGACGCTTTATTGATGCCAATAGATTCAGCTTGGATGATCGCGAGGTGCTGCTCCTGAACCACCGCAGTCCTCTGTTCGCGGGCAGCCGCCATGCCGCCGCTGCTGTCACCCTGCCCTGAGCGCTGCCGGGGTGCTCTGCTGGTGCAGTCAGCTCGGACAGCAGAACAGTATCTCCATTATATCGCGTATTTTTGCTGTGAGCGATGAGCAGCTCTTTTCCATGTAGATCTTCTTTCTTTAAATTTGGTGTTAAATGCATTTTTGACTATGACTAATTAATACCGTCTATTCCCCCTGCTATATTCCGAGTAATGTGGTTACCTTTTAAGTCGGTCGTAAAGTAGATGAGGTACAACTTAAAACATTTACCGATGGTTAGGTACTTGCAATGATATTCGCTTGAATGATACATTTTATATTTAAATTTATACAACACTTAAATAAATATGGACCCATTTTAGTATCCTCACATATACAAAAACTCTTCATTTCTGTGCCAAATATTAGCAAGAAACTGCCCAAGTCGTAAGTAGTAAGTTGGTGTACGTAGAGATGTACAGACAGTCTATATGTGCGAGGGAGCAGCTGGTCTCGGAGGCAAGCATCCTTAGGGAGAGGCGTTGGTGCAGGGTTCCTTCCGAAGTGCAGGAGGGGCTCCTTCGTTTGTTCCTAAACCGCTACAGTAACTCTTCACGAGATAAAGTCTACAATACTCGACAAGATTCAAAATTCACTGAAAAAAATATACAAACTTTACTTAGGATGTGACAGAATAATTCTAAATAGTTCTACTTTGAGGCAGTTGGGGATAATAAGCACCTCGTTCTGATGAGACGTGCTTTCGTATTGTATGTATATGCGAGTGGAATTACATGCGAGTATTTGCTGAGCGTAGTGTTTACTGTAAATGAGTATGAAGAAAAGCATGGAACACCCTCAACTGCAGAAATATATAAAATTGATGATCAATAAGTAATGTAGGCTGGAAAAAGAAACAAAATTACAAATTTTATCACGTTAGACGTCTAGCAAGCTGTCAGAGCTTTCTGATTCGAGTCCTCAGTGGAGTCAACAGGTATTTAAATAAATGAATATTATATCTACGTAAATATCAGCCGTTCTACACAATAACAAAAATAGTACATTTTACTTCTAGAAGGAGGAAATTTTCTATCTCACAAAGCAAAATATAACTAATATAATAGGCATACAATCTTGTGAATCGCATAAGGGATACTTTGCTATTGAAAGGGTTTTAGCACAGTAATAATACTTGATCAATGTGATACTTTAGTCATATTTAGGTACACTTGTTCGCGAGATGTATAGTTCACCAAGTGATGTGTAGGAGTAGCTACAGATTTTGTAGTGTAGTGAAACATGATTACAGTCCGTCGGAGGGCTAGCCTAGGTAGGCCTAGCTAGTTGGCAAAGTTACAGCTCGTGTACGAGCTCAAAAAAATTTGGAATCGTTGTGTGCAAGGCGTTCATTGGAGTGGACACATTGCTATAGGTATGAATTTTGAAAGAGGATTGGTGACATGCTATTGATGAAGTAAGTTAAATACTGGTTTCTTTATCCGTAGAGTTTTAGCGAGCTCACACGAATAGTCCAATTTAAAGAAAATATCATGCACGAGTGTGCTGATCCGGTTTAAGAATTATTTAAAAATTGTACTAATCCGGTATCATAACACTTAAAATGGTCTTGAGTAGATAAATATTTTTAAATTAAAATGTGTTGTTGCATGTTTCAATTCAAACTTTCTATAATTCGAAAAGTGCGACACTTGCGGTGAAATTCATGTAATTCGTATTAATCGTGTTCTACCGAATTTTTTACTCTTGTTGTATTTACTTTAGTTTTTTAATCATTGTTTCATTTTCTCTGTCATTTAGATGTTGAGCATCACTTATTTCTTTACTATCTGTATGAAATGTTATAGAAGGCAATGTTACATCGAATATGATACTTTTAGTCTCTTGATTTACTTGCTGTTAAATAAGAGGTTTGCAGAAATCGAATGTTTTCTACACAATAATTTTTGTTGTCTTTTGTCGTGATTCATATTCAAAATAAAAATATGAACTTATGTTAAGTAAAATGTTCACAATTAATATGCTATGAAATTTTACTTTGAATATGCTATGCTGCCTCAATGAAATTCCTTTCAGGACGACATAACTTTAATTTCGCGTAAATGGTTTAATAACCTTAAATCTAATGAACCTTTTGTCCAAAATAACGTTAATTCATACTGTACATTTCTAAATTTCAAGATTGTTAATGTTTCATAACAATTCACAATCTTACCTCGTCTGCCACTCATCGAAATAAACGTTATCTTATTGAAATAATAGTTACTCCTTTCATCTTCTCATAACGACGATGGGCTCAGGCTTGTTCATGTTGCACACGTTGACGACAGCGCTCGAAGTGTCAGGGAGGTCCTGGTCTTCACACAAAGGAGTGTCGCCTCGAGCCACAGTCCACACCACCTTCTCCCTCCACCACCACCAGGCGCCCCCCGCCACTGCTACGCTCACCACCACCAGCGTCAGCAACACCAGCACCACCACGGTGGCGTTGCTATTGCTCGGTGCCGTCGCCGCTTCCGAGGAATTCATTTCCGCGGTGTTCACTTTCACAACTTCGACCTGGAATTAGAGTAGGAATTCATTTCCGCAGTGTTCACTTTCACAACCTCGATCTGGAATTAGAATAGAAATTCATTTCCGCAGTGTTCACTTTCACAACCTCGATCTGGAATTAGAATAGGAATTCATTTCCGCAGTGTTCACTTTCACAACCTCGACCTGGAATTAGAGTAGGAATTCATTTCCACAGTGTTCACTTTCACAACCTCTATCTAGAATCTGAGTCAAAAAGTACATTAGCAATAAAGCTTACATAAAAAGCTGAAATCTGCTCGGCTATGACAGAATCCTAGCCCAGAATATGCAACTGCGTGGGACCTCGTGTAATATTTTTCTGCTCAAGCCAAAAAAAGTTTATAATTGAGCGCTATCTCAACTGAGCTCTGATTCATGTCAAATTTATGACGCCTGAGTCTAATGAGCGTATTCAACTGGAACTCAAGGCTCTCAATGGCCTTGTGGTTAGCGTTAGTGGACGAAACAGATGGACCTCTACATTGGTACAAAATTATGAATTACTCGCAACTCGACATGTGATAGAATTTTTATATTTGAAAAAATAGATCATTGGAATTTAAATTACTTTAGTAGAGTATGAAGCGCAATTACGAACAACTTGTTTAATTAAAAAAAAAACTTCCAAAAACACTTTCAACGTAAATGCTGAGTTACTATCCGTTAATAATGACATTTCGTTGCCACAACTTACATTCATCATTACCAGGATGCTTCTTAAAACAGCAATCCCTATGTGAGAAAATACTGTAAAGCGATAATCTAGTTAGCTAAAGTTTTGTTAGCTTGGTGGTAATCAATTGAAGTTTTCGTGTCTACGAAGGCCATGTGCAGGTAAGAGGTAATCCTCTATACCCGTTGCTATGCTGGCTAGCCGTCAATTAGCGAAGCTATCATGTACACAATGGTCATTGTACTACATCTTCAAACATAAAATAGATCCGTTGTAGTGAATTCGCACTTTCAGTCAATGAGCGAGACTTCGAGCTCTACAATGCAGGATCACACAAAAGCAACAATATTTTCTCCTTATTTGACTTTTTCCTCAAAAATGTTCAATAAGAAAATTATTTGATACCTCTGAAGCGCGCTTTACTTTTTTGCCAGTCTTTACGACCAAATTTCATTGAAGTGGGTTTTGAGTGCTCTCCCAACTTTATTTTTTTTTACGAGTCGAAAGGAAGTATGGCTCTATATCATATGAAAAACTGTTACGTGCCAACGATGAATTCAGCATAGAAGCATCCCCTCCAAGTCACTCTGATAGGGAACTGACCATAAATAATATGTACTGAACACAAATAGTGTGGTGTACTGAACACAAATAGTGTGGTGTACTGAACACAAATACTGTGGTGTACTGAACACAAATACTGTGGTGTACTGAACACAAATAACATGATGTGCTGGCGAAACATTCTGCCTAGGCCATGAAAACTGTCGTTGAGTGACTGGATACTCCAAGGAAAATGTTAATGTTTCAGAATAGCTTCACCTGTACGAATTTCACTTGGGTCCCTGTATTATAGTCGAATGATATAAAACAACTGCACAGTGAGTACACACAACGGCATGAACCTTAAATTTTCTCTAAACTTTTATTTTGTCTGGAGCTTAACCACCATTTCTGCACAACGTAACGTCGTAACTGCAAAAGCAGAGTAGAAAATTTCCGCACTTAATAAGGACGAATTCAATTAAAATACAGGAACATAAAAAAACGTTTGTTAAAATATCGTGGGAAAGAACATACACGTGAATCGTGATCTTAATCTAACATACGAGTGAGTAAAGGATTTTGTTTCAGATTTATAAATCAACAGTTAATTTGACGACATATCAAGGCAATTTTTTTCATGCTGTTCAAGTTGCCTACTAATAAAATGGAAGCCGATGCCTGGGATTGTTCTGGTGTAGCTCAAGAAGAGTTTTAGAAAGATTTTCTACATACTATTCTCGAATTATAGGTGTATGGTTGTTAGAGTATTCGAGAAAAAGTTGAGGTTCAAATAATCATTAATCGAGCCTTGCATATCTAAAATATTTTCATCTTGCTCGTAAGACGTATGAAAAATTTTCATTCAAGAGTTGACTCCTTCACGCGATCTCGCTCAATAGACAATTTCACTCACAACTACATTCGTTAGGAATATTCTAATCAATCGAAACTGTTCAATCTGAAGAAATAGAACATTACACCTGAAGGTTGTGTTTTGCCAGGCTTATGCTGAGCCCAGTGGCCAGTGCCTCACCTGCGGTGACCCGCAAGAAGGATGGAAGAGCAGAGAAGGACTTGCGGCGCTGGTCGATTTGGATATTCTGTTATCGTCGAAGAATGTGTTGAGTGGACACTGGATATCCTGCAGGGCGTTCGGTGCCCACGAATACATTGTGTTGCCCTGAAACACCAACTGCAGCACCTCTGCGACCTGTAGCCGAGACAGACGGACTTATTTCACTACTCCGCAGGCATTTATTCACAAAAAATTATATCTCGTAACTAATAAGGAACGTTTTCACCGAGAAAATTAACCCTTTCACACTGGAGATTTGCATTAGTAGTAGTAGCAGTGGTGGTGATGATGATAGCAGCGCTTCAGTAACTCAGACTATCTCGCACCGAAAGAGTAGGGACCATTTAGTATGGACGTGGGAGAACGAAGAAGCTATGCACAAGGTGTGTTCCCACACAAGATCCCCTGCGCATAGAAGCAGCAAGTTAAGAAGGAAGAGGAAGAAAAGACAAATAAGAAATAGTGAAGAAGAAACGAAAACTGAAAGACGCAAAGTGGGCATGAAAAATAGGAGTCCCGAAGGCCTATCGAAAGCTGAGGGCGCTTGTCCCCATAGCATAAGATAGACAAACCTAACTAACCTAACCCTATTGCCTATGGCCTATCCTATGCCCCCTGAGGGGGAGATACGCATCAACAAGTTCTGCCTGGACCACATGCGCAAAAGCAAAGCTGAAAGTGTTAAAATGAATTATAGATTTAAACCGTGATGATAATTAACTATTGTTGAACAAAGACTAAAAAACATGGACTAGCATTTTCCTTAAATTCAACCCTCCCGAGAATAATAGATTACATTCTTGTTCAGGTTTACAAAGCGTTTGCTTTCGAAATTCTACAACACATAAAGCAGTGCTTTACATATTCCATCACAATCATACATAATTACACGAATGTAAAAAATCCTACGTTTACGTACTCAAATTTTTGAACATCGATTAAAATTGATTACCTTCATGCATTTTTTGAAGATTTCAACCCTAATTTTATTTGTAATGGTTAAAGTACTTGGGCTAATTTTTCTTATCTTAAACTAGGTACTCCAACTGCCAATCTAAATTATGCATAAATTTCATCACGGGTGCTTTTCGTGAATAAATTTGGTAGTGTAAATTAACACAAATCTTCTCAGCACTCCCTCATATTAATCGGGAAAACAATTTTCCAGTTTAAATACTTCGTATTAAAACATAGATGACGGTATACACAAAATGTTTAGAAAATTGAATGATTGGAAATACCGACATTAGAAAACCAAATTATCTACAAAATGAAATCATATGATCAAGATCATGAGGGGACAAAAATTGTCATAAAATAGTTCAATAACTCAAGGCGCTCAAAAATAACTCGATTCATGATTACAAAAATGAGACGATGTACAATAGGATACAAGGCACTCACGAGTGTAGCTCAGGATGACGAGCTACTTCACGGGGCGAACAGGCTCTGAAGAATTGGAATTGGAGACTGCAAAAACGAGCTTACGCAAGTACACCTATAGCCCCAAAGTTGCGTTTCCACTTGGGCAAGACAACTCCTCGGCGCTACTCCTTTCGTTCCTTTCTCCACTCAGAGCATGGTAATAGGATGACCACGGTCAAAAAATCGTGCACGAATGCGTACCGAGTGAAGAAATCGTCATAGAAGATTAAAATTTCGATGTTATAATTGACGAACTCAAAGTCACAAATAACTAGTTTCTAAGCTAGGCCAAGTGAGTTCAATACCTTAAAAGCGTTGGAGTTGAGGTTGTAGAAGACGTTGCCCGTAATGTTGATGTTAATGTCCCCGGACACGACAAGGGCACCGCTGCCGACTTCTCGCACCTTCGAGTTCCTCACCACCACCTCCTCTTCGTCAACCTGAAGTGAAACCAAAAAAGGAATCTTTATTCCACAAGAGTTAAAATACAGTACAGCAAATTGGCTTCATAATAACTGACTAGACACGTGACTGTAATGGGGAATATGGAGTTTAAGTTTTATATCCCAAGGGAAGCACTCTGTGACTCCTGGTAAACCCAGCAGTCGAAAGCCAGGTATGGAACCTGGGCCCTACGTATAATATTTGGAGATCATTAGCACTGCATTTCGATCAAATTTTCAAGTTATTTTAACCCATAAGATGATTACAAGTTCCTACAAGACACACAATGTGATTGTAAAATGAAGTCGGTTAGTAATGATGTAATGACTCGTAAATGTCCCATGTGTAGCTGTAAGAATCCCGTCAAATTCAGCAAGCAGCAGGAAGGTCCAGCAACCAATACGCATGTGAATGAGGTCTGTTGCACGATAATGAGATCTGTTGCACGATAATGAGATCTGTTGCACGATAATGAGGTCTGTTACACGATAATGAGGTCTGTTACACGATAATGAGGTCTGTTGCACGATAATGAGATCTGTTGCCTTTCAAAATGGGAAAAATTAAGGGTCAATTTGCTCAAATCGTTATTCTCTGATTAAAAGTAAAACATCCTAGCTATTCGAGCCATCTCTACGGTTAAAACACTGACGACATAATAAAGTGGTAGATGGCACATTGTCAGCTCGAAAAGCGTCAACAATGACAAAAAACGATAAAAAATAATAAGAGCTAAGACCCTCGTGATAGAAATAAAGAAGGAACAATTCAAATTAGAATGAAATAAATGAGAATGAAGGAAGGGGGAGGGGCTTGGTGGCACTAATTCGAGAGTAACATATAACGAAGAAATTACCTACAGCGATATTTCACTGCTGTTATGGATGTGCAGCGCTAGGCTTTTGTTCAAAAGAAGATGTAAAACCATTTCGACAAGCCAGCCGTTTATAAGAACAAAACGTTTCTTTACATTCTACACATGGAGAGCACAGAAATCTTTCTGCTCAGCCCATTATTCTCTAGAAAGACTTCAGAACTGTGTTTTTAATTTAGAGATCCCACAGAATGTTTCGATACGTACTAATCTAGAACCCAAAATAATTTACCTTTCTCTCAAGCGGTTTAGATTATCTTCTGAAATTTAGGCCAGTCTCTTGGCCCTTTTTTCTTAGAAGAGGACAAGTTTTTTTTTTCCTTTGCATTAGAAAAATTTTTTCTCTAGCCTCTTTTTTCCTCGTACGAAAATGACATTTTCTGGCGAGAGAAAAGTTTGCAAGCGAAATGGTGGCGCAACGGTAAGATCGTATCAGCGATTGGCTATTGCCATTGAAAATGTAGTTCGGCAGTTATGTTCGGTAAGAAACGCTCAATGATTTATGCGATAAGTCACTCGTATTCCCAATTTGATAATTTCGCAAAGGACTTATGAAATGTAAACTTTCTGCTGATTGTGCAAAAAAATATTATTTTCTATCAATTGGATTATGTTAAGCCCATGAAATTTAGTGATTGGTGAATAAATTGGTAATTTTTAAATGTAAAGATATTCCTGATGACACTTACTCTACACGGTCTTCTAAAGGAGTGTAAACCTATATTATACGTAATATATATATATATATATATACTGTAAATTAGTTCCTGGCCGTTAAGTATCGTATTTCTGAACGACTAATGACGTTCCTTGTGACTCCTATCAAGTAAATAACCATTCTTCATTCATAAACATAGTTATACGAGTACCAGTAAAATCAACTAGGTAGTTGAGCTCTAGGAAAACAAACTATGTATGTCTATTTTCCTGTCCAATGTTCTGATTAGTACTGTTAATTAACCACGCTGTACACAAGTTGATATAGCCACATGTGTACCAAACTCGCGTGAAGTCCTACCTGCATGCGCTGATGAATGTCATTTGTGGTCAACATCTTAATTTGTGGTCTTAATCTCTGTCCGTGCTTCTGCTGAACTGGATCTTGAAGTAGGTACACGAGTTGGATCCTGAAGTATCATATTCTAACTGACCAATACTACGCGTCACTGTTTATACTACGTACGCATTACTTCCATTGCTTATCAATAAAGGCACACTCAAGGCTCGCCAACCACAACTTCGCGGTAAAGGGAAACGTTGGACGATGCCGTATGGGAAATGGTTTTTTCGTGGCCTATAAATGAATACAACTCTTCCCAAAATTACGCTCACACTCGCAGAGTTGAACAGTTTTAAGCAAGCTAGCGAGCAGTTAACGTACGAATCCTGTACGTATTTCGTCCCGATTTACCTCCTTCGACTTTTTCTCTTTGATCATTTTCTTGATCCTCATCACCTACTACATGACAGAAAAATTGGTGGGATTAATATGGTAAATCGATGCACAATGAAGTCTGCGTATTCTTTCCGTTGTATCATTCAAATTAGTAAAATAAGCTCAAAAATTTTCGCAAATTTTGCCTATGGAGTCTGGTTCAATGATGTAAACACTTTAATCAGCAAACTGTATAACCTTCGGGATGTATATATTGAAATGCAGTTTTTCAGGATCGTACCTTATGAGTGAGATTGAAAGCATTGGAGGCGATGGAGTCGATGGTTACGTTGTCAATTAGGAGGCCATTCCAGGTGTGGAGCTCCCTATGGCTGAGGGTTAGAGCCTCTTGGGTGGTCACAGGTCCTGCGATCTTCTCTACTTTGGAGTCTTCAAAAACCAGATACCGCAACTGGAAGTGCGTAACAAAAACTATGCGTAAGACCTTAAACACTGCTAAAGGTACATGCAAGAACGTAAACACTGCTAAAGTTACATGCAAGAACGTAAACACTGCTAAAGTTGCATGCAAGAACGTAAACACTGCTAAAGTTACATGCAAGAACGTAAACACTGCTAAAGTTACATGCAAGAACGTAAACACTGCTAAAGTTACATGCAAGAACGTAAACACTGCTAAAGTTACATGCAAGAACGTAAACACTGCTAAAGTTACATGCAAGAACGTAAACACTGCTAAAGTTACATGCAAGAACGTAAACACTGCTAAAGTTACATGCAAGAACGTAAACACTGCTAAAGTTACATGCAAGAACGTAAACACTGCTAAAGTTACATGCAAGAACGTAAACACTGCTAAAGTTACATGCAAGAACGTAAACACTGCTAAAGTTACATGCAAGAACGTAAACACTGCTAAAGTTACATGCAAGAACGTAAACACTGCTAAAGTTACATGCAAGAACGTAAACACTGCTAAAGTTACATGCAAGAACGTAAACACTGCTAAAGTTACATGCAAGAACGTAAACACTGCTAAAGTTACATGCAAGAACGTTAACACTGCTACAGTTATATGCAAGAACGTAAACACTGCTAAAGTTTCATGCAAGAACGTAAACACTGCTATAGTTTCATGCAAGAACGTAAACACTGCTAAAGTTACATACAAGAACGTCAACGCTGCTAAAGTTACATACAAGCACGAAAACACTGCTAAAGTTACACGCAAGTATGTAAACGCTACTCAAATTTCGTGCAAGGATGTAAACGCCACAAACGTTTGTTGCAAGAATTCAAACACTACTCGAGTAACAAGCATGTTCAGAATCAAGCACCAATTGACAACAATAAATTTTGCTAAACATTGTTAATTCATGTAGCTCATGTCACTAAAAACTGATAAGAGAACAGTTGTTAACTGAAGTATAATGCAAAGCAGTTATGATTATTGATGAATCGACAATGAAACAGATTTTGAAACATAAAACAGTGCAGCAAAAACTATATGATCGTAATCATACAAATACATTATGCTGTTATGGGCAGCTCCGGAATTCGACGTTTGGACCACACTATCTGGATTTAAAGTTTTCGTACAATGTACTACTTTTATAGCAACGATTTTATTTTAGGTTCTTGCGTGCACCGAAATATTCGTTATAACATTGTAACGATTCTCAAGTTTACCCGTAGTTTTCTTTGCTTATTTAAAAAAAATCTGAATGCTCGATGTTAGTCGATCAGTGAAAATAAGTCGAGCTAATACCCTAACAACCAAGACATTAAAACAAAAGGAATTGCTTTAAAACTTAAAAGTAGAAACGAGTATTTTATTCAAATTAGAAATCCAAACATAATTATCACGTATTAAAGAAACAATTTCTGAAATATTACCTGGAATACGCGGCAAATATTGTACGAGGCATTTCGAAGGCACATGTGCGTATTGTTACGCACGAGTTCGAGTACTTTCGATGAAAAGTTTGAAATTTGACGAAAGCTTTCGCATTTAACTCTTGAGAAGCGAAGGTTTTACATCTGTTATTCTAAATTTAGTAATTGTTTATTTGAAAATTTGACTTTCGCGACGTTGCTTTCTTTCGGAAGAAGGTAAACTTTTCAAGTAAATATGAGCAGCAGATTAACCTACCATGTGATTCCAAAATATAGAAAATAAACGGTTTTCTGAGAAATATCCAAGAGACAGGTATGGTCACTCGATTGATTACTACATAGGTGAGAGATTATTATCACCTACATTGTAGTCATACGCAGGCCAAACCTCATCGGCGTATAAGACCTTCCCGATCACGTGGTACAACACGCATGTACCGTCACCTCATTCCCACCAGCGTAATTCTAAAATTGCTGAATGATTCAGAACCGGCGGAAGTTTTCTCGGATATGCTCGACGCGAGTTGGTCTCTTCTAACTATAACTAGGAGGTAAATCCACTTGAGAAAGTCATTCTTGGAAGTCTGGCTGTTACATGGTGCGTTCTGTATGCTCATCCAAAAATAATTTTTGAACAGTACCTTTTTGTATATGCTTGTATATGATTCCTAGAAAAATGGCGATTTTCAGAAATGTTCATACAATTTTCAAATTATTATTCTCAATTCAGTATTGAAGTGAAACAATATTTAAATTCATTTTTAATGATCTGTGCATGTATATCTTTATCTGACATTCACTTTGATTATGCAAAAGAACAGGAAAAATAACATCTTCATTTTGTACTTCATCAATGAAATTCCATATATCAGTACTAAATTACAGAGTACGAGAAAGTATAATTGACTGGCAAAAGAACTAAGACTCAAATGCAGGCAATGAGCAAACATGGTTTTCTCTATTCCTCAATACCCTAATGAAACTTCTGTCAACAGCTGATATCAATTGCGCTATCTCAAATGTATTAATTGATCGACAAGTACATGTAATTGCCTCCGGCAGGACTTCTAAGCTTGCTTAACGCTCGCTATTAGAATCAATCCTCCTCTGAAAATGAACCATAAATTGTAAATGAGACTCAAATCGGGACCGTTTGGAGCCCATGCCATTAAAGTGTGCCTTTTGAATCCATGGTCTAACAGACAGTAATCTGGTATGACTCTTTAATCTGCGTTCAGGTGCATTATCCTGTTGCATGAAAGATTTTTTCACGATTGGTTGATCATCAAGCCAGGGAAGAAAGGCATCCTTCAAGAGCTTACAATAGGAATTTGAATTCAGTTTTAAACATTCTGGCAATTTCATGGGTAATAAGCCCGTCTCCTTGGATACCTGCGAAAAACATGACTTTGCCGCCCCCTTGCTGTCGACAAATGTCCACTCCTTCCAAACGACCATTCAACAGCCAACCAGATGACCACCCATCCCGTCCATCGGGCGTTGCACGAGACTCCTCAGTGAAAATTATATAACTGAAATTGACCTTAATGTAATGCTCTGCCCTTTCAACCCTTTTGGTTCCATTTGCTTCGTTCAATTGGGGCCTTTTGATCGGACTAAACACTTTGACAATGTATTGCGGATCTTCCAACTTCCAACTAGTGGTTTCACCAACTTTTGGCGCACCAGCAGCTTCAAAAATATTCTTGCTTGTAGAATGTGGAGTTTTGGAAGTTGCTAACTTTATTTCAAGAACATCCCTTTTAGATACATAGCTTTCGCAAATGCGCTCTTTCTTGCGTCTTGCTGGATGTTTGACCAAAAAAAAGTGATTTTATGGAAAGGCGATCATGACGTAACTTTTTGGATATTTCTAGGGTTCACATGCCAGTTCCAAGCATGGAAATAATTTTAGCTCTATCTTCTTCAGTAAACCAGATTTCTTGCCCATTTTTAGTGCCTATAGTGATTTTGCACAGTCAAAAGGAACAGTTGGAACGCCAAATTTTTACAAAGCTTGAAGAACATGACAATTAATGTGACCGTCAGGTGCAGTTGTTCAAATGCATAAAATTATATTTTTACTGCAAAATGTTCTTTGAAACATTCTTTATAACATATCAAATTTGAAAACTGTATTAGAAAAACTGACAAATAGGCGAAGAAAGAAAAGAATTTCATATCGATGAAATTACATATTTGCCCTCAAATGATGCATCAAAAAACAATTGAGAATGCTTCTGACCAATTGCTGTGACTGCTGTACTGAACTCGGTCACATGAATTAGGGGTGACCCAAACTCGCCTCAGAGCAGCTCAGTTTACGACGTCGCTTCAAAATTATTTACTTACGGAAAAGTGGAAATAAAGGGGCCAATTTTTCAATTTTAATAAAAAACATTTAGTTGCGGGCCTCCCAAATTGTGTGGCTATGTTTGGTTTATTGCATTAAAACGGATCGATTGCAACCAACGCGTTCTAGTGCAAAAATTTTTGGAGCAAGCAACTTTTTGAAAATTCTTCAACATACAAGTTTTTCATTAATAACTCATTATTTTCAGGAAATCCAAAAAACTCGAGACGAATAAAATGAATTCCTCTCATCGAGTTATCTAAGTGTGCCACATTTGAAAGTGATCCTTCCCATTGATAAAAAAAAGTTCCCCAACCCCGACAATTCCCTCATGGGCACAATTATTTCCCTGAACATATATTATCATCCGAATAAATTATTCGTTATATGGTACAAAAGTTAGAATGTAATATTTCATAAAAGCTGAAGATACAAAAGTCATTTAAATGCTTCGTTCAATAAAATTTATTCGCACAATCAAGCGGAACGCACTGTAGGGATGGCGAGTCTAGTACGATGGTCCTAGAAATGATGAATTACGACCCCATAATTTCCACGGGGATACAGTCCGTCGGGAAGCCCAGGAAATGCTATGCAACAACAGAGCCAAACTTACAGATCGCATTTCAGTAATCTTTCCAATCCTTGAAGAGAGGTCGTCAAGAAAAGCTGCAGTCGGTTCCGAGGGTACATCGAAGTAGTCATTGAAGTAAAGGGTGGTTTAATCGAGAAGTCAAGTTACGAGAGGAGTTTATGTCAGTAATATTATTGCTACTTCGTTTCAATAAAAAGATTCTGAATTGGATACGAGTATTTTTGAATTGACTTTAAAAAGGCTAATTTATCTGACGCATCCCGTGTGAATATGAATCAAAATGACTTACTAACTAGTTTCAAACCGTACTAGTCCGTGATAAAAAGTTACACTGAGCTTATATTTACTACAACCTAAGGCTAGGTGTGTTTCCCACTACCGTGCTAACAAAGCATCAATGCTTGACTGACGTTCGATGCAACTCGATCAAAAACGAGCTCTACGCTGCGCACGTCATATCTTCAGACCGTATTTTCAGGCGTAAAAAACACAGAACTAGAAATTTTCCCGAACTCTCACCTCGTCGATGTTGTGGATGAAGCCGGGCTGGATGACGCCCACGACAGAGTCCTTGATGCGCAGAGCTCCTCTGTGGTGGTCCCTGATCAGCTTCGTGGGCAACCCCTCAATCCTGCAGTCGATGATGCCGATGCCTGAAACAAATAAAACGGTTTTCAAAGCACGCGAAGATAATACATAACCCATTTAAAAATGGCGATTTTCAGAGAAGCATGTACTGAAGATCATTCCGTCGTAGATTTGGCATATGTAAAGCTTTATTCACTCATCCGCAAAAACTATGTGTTGAAATACGTTAAAAAAGAGGAGTGATGAATAGACAACACGGTCGAACTAGAAGCGTCATTAAGGTGCGTGTGACTACATGTTGCGATGCTGTGGCTGTGAAATCTCACGGCTAATGTTGAAGCCTAACCACGTTGCAGTTCCACAACACTCCAGAATTCGTATCTAGCAACTGAATTTTAGCCACTTACTCTTAGTACTTCAATCCCTCCTCCTTCATTTTTATCGCTCATTAAGGTCCCTTGGCCTGATTGAGAATCGGTATGTGCCTTGGAGTAATCAATTATGGAAATGTGATGAGAGGTATTCAAGTTGTAGTTGCAGTGATCTTTTGTCGTGACCCACGCTCCTAATTTCAAATTCTGCAGCAGGTTCTGACGCCTTAAAATGCAAAGTCGCAAGGTAGTTCCCCAACAGAAAGTCCATTCCAAATTGAAACCAACCAATAACTGATGCATTTGATCTAAGAAGCAACTCACTACTCGTACAGACATGGGCTCCAAATTGGCCCCCGAGGCAGGAAAGACACACCACCCACCGACGAAGGTCTTGTAGCTCGTCTTCCTGGCGATGGGAGGCGAGGAGACGAGGTGGACGCTGCCGGAGTGCCAGATGTCCAGCGCAGACGACAAGGCCTGCCCGACCGAACTGCTCTGTCACTTGCAGTCTTATGAGACTTGAGGTATTTGTACACCACTCGTGGAAAATTAAGTAACTTGAAACTCATTCAATCTTAATTCGGAAACAAAATTTGAAAAGGTAATAAATTCAGATATTAAACCCGTATTTGTAATCTAATTATTTATAATACATCGATTAGATTCTTAGTCCGTTTCAAGCTCACCATCCACAGGAATTGGGAAACTAAAAGTGAAGAAAAGGAATCATTTACAGAAGTATGGACTCTAAAGATCGGTAAATCTATGCATAAGGCGTGTTCCCACACAGGATCGTCTGCGCATAGAAACAGCAAGTAAAGAATGAAGAGGAAGAAAAAAAAAGATAGCGAAAAAAGGTGTAACAATTAAAAGATCCGAAGTGAGCACGAAACATAGAAGTCCCGGAAGCCCATTACGGCTGAGGTAACCTACCGGTGCCCACTAGGGATGCCAGTCACCATTGCCTACGATATACAAGCCCAACTACCCTAACCTTATTGCCTATCCTATGCCCCCGAAGGAGTAAAAATCTATCTATCTATCTAGTATAATACTAAAACTCTGGTCGTCTTGCTTGTTTGCTTGCTTGAAACCGTGCAGAAAAGAAAATATACACTTATGTCATGTAAAAGAAAGAAATTTAAGTCAGGCAAGTTAGTAAAGTGGATACGGGAATGACAAAGAGGGCAGAATCGTTTGTCTGTCGGCTCTGGGATATTCGGAATTTAAACTCTTCGTTTATTCCTGTATTGTGGATACCGACTTAACTGCATAGGATATATTTCTGGATACGGTTTGCCTATAAGAGTCGAGTTTTCTGTAGTCTCGACTATTCATTTCTCAATTCAAGATTTACATTTTATTTGACCCAACGGGTCACGGGTTGTCTAGTACACATTAAATCTCTTAGTTTATATCCATTGGACGAAACTATAGGGACCTTTACCTAACTTTCCCGGAGCGCCATGCCAACGAACCTCATCGGGTTGGTGGCCCAGGTTTGCTGTTGAGGAGATTTACTTACGGATTGAATGATACTCGGGAATTATCTACCCATTTTCTCATTTTAAAAAATGTAACTTTGATGAATAAAGCATTAAACGTCATATTTATACAAATGGTTTCATACTTTTCAACATTCTGGTAGAATATGTCAAGGATAATTGTCAGAATTGTATTTTTATAAAAAAATAAATGAAATACTGTTAAATATCACAGTGATCCTTGGAGTGACAAGGCGATCTTTCTTATGTTTTGCTACAAGCGTTGTGTAACAAAATTTTCCTAGGACTACCATATGCAAGTCCACGTTGACAATTCAGCACTGCGTTCGCAGCGTAAAAATAAATTATGAACTGTATACAACAGAGCCATACTCTCGATCGAAGACAAAAAATTGCTGTAATTGACGGATGATCAACGTTAACAATTTAACCATAAAGATAATTCTACATAGATCAAATTGAAAAACGGTTTAGTTTGAATACACTTATACTAATGAATAATCTGAATAGTACGGATAACTCCAGTATACTATACATAAAATGTCAATAATTTTCAACTATACTTCAACTCGAACCGTCGCAGGAAAATATCACGAATCAAACCGATAGGCATTTCGAGTAAGAAGCACAGCATGACTATCTTCCTCTTGTAGAAGCAAAGAACATCCTATCAACGTCAATATTTCCTATCAACATTCCGAATGAAAATCTACCTCGTATTCCTTTTAAAATGAATATCTCCTAACACGCGACTTACAACAAGCTAGAGCACCAGCCACGATACTTCACAGAGATTGACTTTAGAATCCATACAGGCATCGTCGCCATTCATGGCTCCCCACCAAAGAGCCGGTCCGCCAGGAGACTTAATTATTTCTCGGGTAAACGCGCCATCGCTCAGCAAACAAACAACCGCCGCTCTCAATCACACTCATCTCGTCTGCCGGACCTGAAGCATCGGACTTCACAGAACTCCAATAAGTGCGACTCAATCCCATTATTTCCGGTCACTGCTCCACGAGTAAACAGAAAAATTAGAATCAACAGTTCTCAGGTTATTTCGTGTGTTTATTATTTTTCAGTGGCCCCTGGCTGTACAATTACAGAACACCATAAAAGTCAAGTAAGTAAAAAGACGTAGTCAATTTCAAATGTATCGTCCTTCTCGCTCAATTCAATTATTGATGTTCTTGAAGCATAATATAACGTAATAATATTTCATTTTTTTCAAACTTCGCATGCAAAACTAAGGTTTTTCGATGTGAACGAAATAATACCAAAGTAAGGTGACGTTTCTTCAACAACATTTAAGAAACCGTTCGTTACAAACTCATGCCAAAATGAGCATGATATTAGAATACAACACTAAAATATAAATGAACAAATGCTGTTTAAAGCGCATATGCACTAGAAAAAATACTAACATCGAACGTGAAGCAACGATTGAGCATCTAAAGTTATTTTAATTAAAGAGGCAAAATGAAGGTAGCAGGACGACACACACCCTTTGAAATCAGTTACCGACCTGGGACTGGTTCCTACTACGATGGATGCAAACACTTTCTAGTACACGTAGTGAACGCAATAGAAATTGTTGTGACTACATAACCAAAGGACTGTACAGTCTTTTGACTTCCGACCTGTTCAGTCCCTTGACTTCCGACCTGTTCAGTCCCTTGACTTCCGACCTGTTCAGTCCCTTGACTTCCGACCTGTTCAGTCCCTTGACTTCCGACCTGTTCAGTCCCTTGACTTCCGACCTGTTCAGTCCCTTTACTTCCGACCTGTTCAGTCCCTTTACTTCCGACCTGACTCCAGAATAGAAAGTAAAGTTAGCATTCGATGCCCATACTTGGAAGTCTGCCGACACTGTCTTCACACGTTGACTGGTCGTATGAAGGATCCTATAACCCTTTTTCTCATGAATTTCTTATGTTCCCTATCCTAACATATATTTTCAAAAGAATTTATTTTTAACTATCCATAAAAAACTACTTGATATTTGATCTCGTTCGACAAAACACTATTGGAATTGAAGGAAGATGTTGCTTGCTCGCTATTAACACGGACGGAACATATTTCATGCTAATACTGTTTTATTTAGACACGCTTACATTGAATGTAGCATACATACTACGCATGAGACAAAGAGTTGAATACGTCGGACTCAGTTTCACCACTGGAACCTAAAAAAGAACCTTTATTATTCCAACACGTTTTACCGTTGGGTTTTAGATGCCTTACAACTACTGGTGCGGTGGGGGATGTGAGGAATGTGTGGTTTAAACTTCCTTTCCCAAGGGAAGTACTCCGTGGTCACGTGAAAAGCCCCACCCACCTGAGCCGAGGCAAACCTAAACACGGGGCAGACGGTAGAACGGCCAAGAAATTTCCCCTAGCTGTCACACATCTTAAAACCTTGACTTATGGTCGGTGAAGTTGGTAAAAGAAACACGAAATATGCAAAACTCGCCTCCTGCCACTCCCGCATGAAGGAATCTGTAACGGTGACCTTCTGCGCATTGCTGATGCGGACGTAGGCGCTGCTGAAGCCCTTAGCTCGGATGTCGTAGATGCGACTCGTCAGTAGCGCCCCCTGGAGTAAGAACACGAATTTATTGTAGCTTCAGTGGCCTCTCCAAGTACGAGATGCACTAAAAAAAATGAATTTTTAAATAAAACTTGATGCGTGTTTGCGATTCATTGCTTTCTCTTATTTTTGAAACATATTTGACATAACAGTTTTGGGGTAAATTTTCAGGAGTCCAGAGGTTTTATTTTTTCTCCTCCACAATCTGAGTTTCTGTGTTGTGGTGTATTCAAGTTTTCGATTAAAAAAAAATGCGAGAATCAAGTCTCGCTGAAACGGATCCTACAAAACAATTTCAGTTGAGTTGTTGTTGCGAATCAAACGTTGGTAAAAAATAAAGCTGTTAGTAGGTAAACTGTGATGCTCAGCATCATTTAATTATTCTGCCCAATTACAATTTGTCTTGAACACTTTTGCACAAACGATTTCTCTAAAACGAAACGAATATCAGTGTGCACCTGAGCTTCCATTGATTCAAACTTTAAAATAAATCAAAAAGCAAAACACGTTTTTATTTTAAAGCGTAACCGACAAATGACGGCAATAAAGTAGCCGACATTCAAATACATATCATGGGGTTTCTATCACCGTAATTACGCCTTAAAGATTTACATCGAATGGAATCATCAAATTCCAGTGCTTTTGAACATTTCAATTGACTACTTCATGATACGGGAGCTCCATAGAGCACTGGTAACGTGCCAGGCTCATGGCTCGGAAGTACGGGTTCGACTCCCGACTTGGGCAACCTGATTTTCACGGAACCACGGAGTGCTTGCCTTAGAAAAGGAAGCTCACTCGTCCCATTCCTCACACCTCTCACGCGTTAAGAGTTGTAAGGCAATGAAAATCCACCGAAGAACCGTATGTCAATTGTGTGGGAATTGATCAAGTTCCTATAAGATGAAAACCATTAAAACAAAAATTCTGCCACCTTTGGTTCTCCCAAGTATGTGTTGTACTACTGCCGAACCCTTAATATGTACATGTAACAATTTTGAAACTGCATAAACATACACAATACGATGTCTGTTAGAATTAAATGTAAAAATATGACACAATATGAAAACAACAGATTATTGTAAAATGGGTTCATAACAGAGAGGAAAAACTCTTAAATGTCGAAATTAGCGTTATTACATTTTTAATGGAAGTAACTGTTCCGAAAGCTAAACTAAAACCGGAGATTACAATTTTCTGTACACGAATGATGTGCCAACTGTGGAACGTCGGGGAGGACAGGTGAATGTGGAAATTTGTCGCATTGGTTTTGTCATTGGAAATTCTACTTTCAATTTACGAATTGTTGGTTGTGACGGAAAACCTGAAATAAACAACCGAGAAATTCGCAATATAAGAAATAAAGCAAGTCTAACAGACAAATTTAAAATTTGCTTCTACTGTTATTCGAGCTTTGGCTCGCGGTCCTTCTCGTTATTACAGTTGGTTACATATGTATTTCCAAATTTATCATACGATGCACCAAGTTCACTTATGTACTTGGCTCGTTTGACTCATAAAATAAACGTGCAGGTTAATGGTCTTGAAATAGACGTCGTTCTTAAAAAGTAACCAATTTACATCACATCTATTTTTGCTTCGTATCAGAATGAACTTCACTGCTTGCGCCAGACCCTGAATTCGATCAGAAGTAGCCTGGTACAATGTGCTTAGTAGTGTAATTATTTACAAGTATTCTGATATTTGCTTATGTTCTCGGAGGTGGCGTTGTTACAAGAACCTGTGTACTGTGTAATTAGCGAATCACCAAAGCGTGATTGATCTCTCTCTTGCCGGCTAACTGGTTTATACAAAAGCTGCCAGTCGTTCGTAAGTGTAAGCTTAACGCCCTAATAAGACAACCGGGAAAGAACTTTAGAGTGATCCGATTTCTTTCGTAGAACTACTTTTATGCATGGCTTAGTCTCCAACCATAATATAGTAGGATTCCTACACACAACTACACATATAGTTGTGTAGCAACATCTACTCTAGAAAATCAAGGCGTGTTTTCTCGAGCTACAAGTGACAGCTAGAAGGCTCCTAGCAGCACACTGAGGTCGGTTTTGGCGCGCTCACCTGTACGCTATGCTGTATTTATTACTTTCATCCCTACGTATTCTCTAAGCATAAAATGAACTCACTTTCTTGTGTTCGAAGTCGCATTTGACTTGCAGTAGCCGACTGAGGCCTGTCTGGTTGATGTTGCACGAGCAGTACTCAGTGTCAGTGTCTTCGAGCTGATCTGTGTGACAAATGAAATAATTTACAGTGACGCCTCACATCCGAACTAAATACTACGCGTCAAAAAATTACGCACGTTGGGCGATCAAAGTTAAATCTTGCGTCAAAATACAATAGCAATGATTTTTCAAAACTGATTTTAGCAAAAAAATGAACCCCAAACTAGCAAAAGCTCATTGCTGAAAATAAATTTACTTTAGATGCAGATTCATCTTTTCTACTCAAATGGGAGAAATATTATAAAAACTTATTAGCGGGTTTCCGAAAAATCTTAACCTAACTACAAGCGAGACGCTCAGTTTATATCTCCAAATTACTCATAAATTATGCCACGGTCACGAGTCGAGGTGTTCAGATGTGTAAGGCCTCTCGCCTTGGATTTCGTGACCCTGCCCTAGGTAGAGGCAGTGCACAAGAAGCAGCTTGACGCGGGGCGTTGTACACGTGATTTGAGGCCAGACACATCACTCTACGCTTCTTCACCTCGAGCTGCTTCTTGTGCCTCGGTCTTAGAAAGTCAAGGGTTCAATAGGTATCCCACCACAAGACGAGAATACGGAATTTTTGGGGGATGGTTCAAAACTAGCTTTCAATCGACGTAAATGTATTTGGAGGAAGTTGCAGTACCTTAAAATTTATTTATTATTCAGTGGTTAGTTGAAATCAGTGAACTAAACGCGAAATGCGAGGTCCTGAAGGAACAGTATGAGTC